>CM069767.1:1200000-1232500 GCA_036169595.1 Dictyostelium firmibasis
TTGCTTTGTCACCATATTGTTTTTTAAGTCTTTCTTCTAATCTTTTCTTTGCTTCTTTTTGTTGTTTTTTGGTTAATTCTGGTTTTTCATCATCTCTTTCCTCACTATCTTCAATATGTTTGTCTATTTTTTTTTCTTTTTGTTCTAATAATTTATTTTTATCTTTTTCTTCTTGTTGTTGTTGTTGATGATGTTTTAATATATATGATTCATTTGGTGTTGTTGTTTTTATTGATGGTAGTGGTTGTGTTGTTGTTTTTGTTAAAACTGGTTCTTTAATTGGTATATCTAATTGATTTTTATTTTTTTTATTTGATGAATCAGTTTTTACCAAATCTATATTAACATCATCATCATCATCATCGAAAACATAATCTTCCATGCCCTCCATTCTATTTTCATCCATTTCATATTCTGCCAATCTATCATTTTCATCATATAATTCTATACCATCAAAATCTAAAACCTCTTCATCATTTTCATTGTAATACTCTAAAACTTCGTCATCATCATCCTCTTCGTTATATATTTCATTATCATCATCAATTATAATATCTTTATCAAATGATTCTAAAGTTTGTGATATCGGTGATGATGATGATGATAATTGTTTTGGTTTTTTTTGTTTCTGTTTTTGGTTCGATTTATTATTTAATTGACCCATTAACATTTTAATACTATCAGTTGATGATTTACTTTTTGGTACAATTTCAACTGTACCATTTAAAATGTCATCATTAATCTCTTCTTCTTTATCTATGATTTTGGATTTGTTTGATGTTGATTTCTTTGTTACATAATAATTGATTTTAATATTACTATTACATATTAAATTTGAAAATATTTTAACATTATTACAATAGTTTAACTGATTACTTTTTTGTAAATATCTAAACATATTAATTATTATTTGTTGTTCTTTTTTTTTTTTTATTTTACTTTCAATTTTCTATAAAAACATAAAAATTGGATAAATAGTACACTTTTTTACAAAATATAAAAAATAAAAACCAATTCGTTTTTTTAAATTTTCGTTTTAAATTTTCGTTTTTTTTTTTTTTTTTTAAAAATTTTTTTTTATTTTATTTTATTTTTTACTTTTTTTTTTTTTTTTTTTTTTTGAAACAAATTTAAATTAAATTAAACTTTTTTTTTTTTTTTTTTGAAAAAATATTTTACACAATTATTTTTTAAGATATTTTGATAACAAATCAAATATTGTTTTTTCGATAAAATGACTCATTTCTGGGATATCTTGGGAGATACTATAACTAAGGAATGTTTGAACTTTAAATTTAATTACTAATTAAAAAAGGGTGTTAATATCGCGGATTAAAAAAAAAAAAAAAAAAAAAAAAAAAAAAAAAAAAAAAAAAATTACCAATTCTTTGAGATAAAGAATTTGAAGAATCATTTGAATTGATTGAACTTGACTCTAATAAATGGGAAGTAATTGGTAATTTTTCCATTGGAATTTTCATTGAAACTGATAATGTTGAAAAAGTTGGGCTATCCGATACCCATATAAAGATTGGAGCATCTTGAGATTTGAAAATATAAAACATAAAATAAATTCTTGTATCCTCAAAATTATCAATATGTTTTTCAATTCTAATATTTGGATCAATACTATCTAAATCATCTGTTATTCTTAAACTTTCCATTATTATTTGATTATTTTTATTTTTTTTTAATTTAATTTCCACATAAAATTTACGATTGGTAATAAAAAAAAAAAAAAAAAAAAAAAAAATTTAAAATTTGTTTTTATTTTTATTTTTTTTTTTTTTAATTTTTTTTTTTTTTGAAAAAAACGCAAAAAAAACTTTTTTTTATTTTTTTATTTTTTATAATTTTTTCATAGTCTACGTAAAAAAACAAATAAAAAAAAAAAATGTCAGCATTAGGTAGAAATCTTGGTAATTTTATTCAAACTTTTTCAAATCAAACTAGTTCCCTCAAAACCATTAATGGCTTAAAACGTGGACTTTTACCATGTTGTGGTTCCACCATTAGACCAATGGCTAATAACCACCACCACTCACAACTCATCAATGTAAATAGATCATCAATTTCAGGTATTAGAACTGAGTTATTCAATAGCAAAGGTTTAATCACTCAATTCCAAGTTAGACAATATTGCAGCGAATCAAAATTACAAGTATCACCAACACCAAAAGTTTTATTAGCAAACATTTGCACAAATGAAATCGACGACTTCAAACGTGTTTTCCAAGACAATAACTCTGAAGCCGACTTATTTTTAGAGGAAAGCGGTTTTGAATTAAGCAAAGATGGTGACCAAGCTGTATTAAAGAAAACTTTTGCTGATGGTACCCATATTACCATTCGTTTCGATAGCTTAGAACAACCAGAAGAAGAATTGAATGAAGAATTAAACCAAAACGAACATGATGAAGAGGAAGAAGCCGAACAAGAAGAAGAAGAAGAAGAGGAAGAGGTTGAAGAAGATGAAAACAATGAAGAGGATGAAAATGAAGAGGGTGAAGCAGGTGAAGAAGCTGAGGAAGGTAATGAAGAATCACACGATCATCCATTCCAAATTGAAATTACACCAAAAGATAATGCTAATGGAAAACTCACTTTTGGTTGTTATGCCTCACATGATGGTAACTACACCATCTCTGGTTTCTACAAAGGTGGATTCGGTGAATTCATAAATCCAGTTGATATCGATGGAACTACACCAGAATTCCAAGATAACATCCTATTAGTTTTACAACAATACGGTGTCGATGAACGTTTATCTTTCTTTATCCACGATTACGTTCACAATAAAAAAATTAATGATTATCTTGAATCATTTGAAGCCTTAAAAGAGTTTGTTTCAAAAGAATAAATGGGTTTTAAAAAAAAATAAATAAAAAAAAAAATTATCAAAAAAAAAATTATCAAAAAAAAAAAAAAAATGGTATTATTTCCTTTTTTACTATTTAGTAAAATTTTATTTGAATAATTTTTTTAAATTTTTTTATTTTAATTTTATTATTTAAAAAAATTTAAATTTTATTATTTCATTTGGTTTTTTTTTTTTTTTATTCATTATATTATTAAATATTATTTATTTTATCTTTTTTTATATATCAATTTTTTTATTTAAATCTTTCCTATTGTTTTTAAAATAAATGTTATTAAATGGAAAGAGGAAGTTTTAATAGTAGGATAATTCTAAACAATCAAAAATATAATTCCCACAGTAATAAAAACAATATAAATGAAAATGATATTAAATTAATATATAAAAGTATTAATTTATTGATGGAACAATTTAAAAACCACAAAGATGAAATAAAAAAATGTCAATTTCAAATCCAAAAGTTACAAGACCAATTAATAAAGAGTAATTATTTTTTTTTTTTTTTTTCACAAAATAAACATCATTAGTTAGTATTAATTTTTTTTTTAATAAAAAAGAGGATATGATGATTGAAGAATTAAACCAAAAGTATAACGAAGTTATTGAAAAAAAGTGGAAAACAGATTTTTATAAAGAATTGTTGGTTAGTTTCGAAGAAGAGTTCATATCATTTTCAAAAGAAAAAAAAAGATTAAATTCAATTATTGACGAGATTACAGCAAAGGCAAATACTTTACGAATTAATCAACCGACGGGAGTTTATAAAATAACATCACTCAACAACAAAAAATTACAACTAAAAACATTTGAAATAAAAAAGTCACAAGAGCCAAAAACGAATCAACCAATTTCTGGTAATAGTTTGAATAAAAATAACCAACATCCAAAAAAACAACAACAAAAACAAAAACAACAACAACAACAACAACAACAATTTGATATTGATAGGGAATTTGAAGAGGGTGATGATAATAATAATGGTGAGGACGAATTCGAAGAGTATGATGAGGACTTATCGAACCAAATAGAATTGGACTCAATGTAAAGAGATAAATAGTCTTTTTTAAATAAAATTTTTAAATATACATTTTTCTGATTACCTTTATTTTAAATACTATGATGTACAATTTTTTTTTTCCTTTTTTTTTTTTTTTTTTTCTTTTTTAATAATCTTATCAACTAATATTAAGTTTGATTATTTGTTTTTTTTTTTTTTTCCTGTAATTTTTACCATATTATCATTGTTATTGTTATTGTTTTTTTATTTTTTTTTTTTATTTTATTATTTTAAATATTAAGATGATTGAGGTGCGGTAGTTTTTTGATTTCTTTGTTGGTGAACTCTTGCAACCTTGTCATAAATCTCTTTGAATGTTTTCTCACCAAATTCCTAAAATTTTTAAAAAAAATTAATATGTGGAGTTGATAAAAAAAATAAATAAAACAAAGAAAAAACAAATGGAATATGAATAATAAATATAGTTTGTAAATAGATAGGTTACTTGAACTATTGGTTGTTGTAATTGTCCTTTGATAATAAAATCTTCAATTGAACAATATTCGGCTTGACTTTGGATTGTTCTATCACGTGATCCTAAAATAACATATCCACCACTGACATAAACAAAGATATAATTTTCACCACCTTTTTTAAGCTCCCAAGCCATTTTATTTTATTTTATATTATTTTATTTTGTTTTAAAATTTTTTTTTTTTTTTAAAAAATTCTTTTTTTTTCTGATTTTACAATTTTTGTTTTATTTGATTTTTTTTTTCTTTCCTTCTTTTCCAAATAATAAAAAAAAAGTATCCTTTCAAATTATAATTTTTTATTTTTTTATTTTTATTTTTATTTTTTTTTTTCCTTTTTAAAAAAAAAAAGTTTATAATCTATCACTAAATCCTGATTTTTTAATGTACATGAAAATAATTAAAAAAAAAAAAAAAAAAAAAAAAAAATTTTTATTTTTTTAAAATTAAAAAAAAAAAAAAAAAAAAAAAAAAAAAAATAAAAAAAAAAAAAAAAAAAAAAAAATATTTTTTTGATTATTTTTATTTTTTATTTTTTTTTATTTTTTTTTTTTTTATTTTTTTTTTTTTTTTTATTTATAGATAGAAATCTTTTAGTGAAATCTTTTTTTTTTTTTTTTTTTTTTTTTTTTTTTATATAAACACATATCAATAAAAAAAAAAAAAAGTGATTGATAATTTTCTTTATTTGATTTATTTTTTTTTTTCCAAATTTTTGATATCTCCATTTTAGACTATTAAAGAAAATATCCAATTTGATTGAGGAAGGGAAAGGAGGAATCATAAAGTTTTGAAAATAAATAATAGAGATTATGGTAAATTTTTTTAAATTTTATTTCCAATATTTTTGTTTCAAAAATAAAAAGATTGTGTGAAATAAAAAAATATATTTTACATAAATTTATTTATTTAAATATTTATTTTATTTTTATTAATTCAAACCATGACCTGATTGACCTGGAACAAAGTGACCAGTTTGTCCAGAATTTGAACCAGAACCTGATGTACCAGAGCTTGAGGATGAATAACCAGTACCTGATGAACTATCACGAGTTGAACTAGTGCTATCACGAGACGATGAATGTGAACCATGTAATCCAACATCCTTTTCAGTATTACAGATATTCCAAGAATCATTACATTTACCATTATTATAGGAATCCCATCCATTGAAACCAAACTCTAAGTAAACCAATTCAGCACATTGAGTATTTAATTTGATATCGGCTAAATCAATTTCATTGTTACAAATTGATTTACAAACTGTATTACAAAACTCTTTTTTCAAGTTCCAAAGTCCAACGGAATCTGATTTTGGATTAATTGCTTCATTATATGCAATACATATCATTTCATCTACAATGGTATCTTCAAAATATTCTTTTACTAAACTTTGAATTCTATCACATGGCGAAAATGTTAATGCATTGGTTAAATTTAAACATAATGCAGATGCAATTGTGATTGTTGAAATTAAATTTGAAACTTTCATGTTGATTTTTTGAAAAAAAGTTTTATGATTCTTGTTGTTGTTGTTGTTATTATTATTATTATTATTATTATTATTATTAAATTGATAAAAAAAAATAAATAAACAAAATAAAAATACCTTTAAATAGCTTGAATGTTACATCATCAAAAAAAAAAAAAAAATAATTAATTTTAAAAAATTAATAAAAAAAATAATGAAAGATATTTTTTTAATAAAAAAAATCTAATTCGAGAAATCAAAAAAATATCCGACATATTTGAAAAAAATTTTAATTTATTCGAGAGCATAGATTTTCAATTGATTTACAATTCGAGAGGTAAAATTATGAATTTTAAACTTTTTTTTTATATTTTTAATTAAAATAAAACAAAAACCTTTAATTTTAGTTATTTTGAAAATTTCTTTCAACTTTTATAGGAGAAAATAAAAAAAAAAGAAAAGAAAAAGAAAAAAATTAAAAATATTTGTAATCATATTAAAATTATTTTTTAAAATTTGAATGATGATAAAAAAATCAAAATATCCTTTATTTATTTATTTATTTATTTATTTATTTTTTTTTTTTTTTTTTTTTTTTTTTCCAATTAGTTATAATCAATAATAGTTCGGAAATATAAAATATAAAAAAAAAAAGGAAAAAAAAAAAAAAATAAAAAAAAATAAAAATAAATAATAGAATACCGAATATTGCGGCGTTTTACCTTCATCCGTTAAAAAAAAAAAAAAAAAAAAAAAAAAAAAAAAAAAAAAAAAAAAAAAAATTTTAAAAAAAATGCTTATATCAATTTGGTTTCATTTTTCCTATTATTATTTTCTTTTCTTTTTTTTTTTTTTTTTTTGGCTAAGTTCGAGATAGATAGAATTAAATTCATTTTACGAAAATAATTTAATTTCACCCCCTCACACAACACAATTTATTTTTTCAATTTTATTTTTTTTTTATTTTTTTTTAATTATTTATTTATTTTCAATTTTCAATTTTTTTTTTTTTTTTTCAAATTCACAACAAAAATTTAAATCTATATTTACAACACATAAATAAATAAATAAATAAATAAATTATTTTTACGTCATAAATTAAAAATAATTTTTTTTCAAAAAAAAAAAAAAAAAAAATAATAAAAAATAATCGAAAGGGCGTCATTTTTCAAAAAATAATTTCGTAAAAACTTTTTTTTTTTAATTTCATTTAATAAAGATATATATCTTTAAAAAAAAAAAAAAAAAAAAAAAAAAAATGACAATTCAACAATTTTATAGAAAACCAGCAATTTCAGAGTATGAAATTAAATTATTAAAAAATAATTTAAAGAAACAACATAATATTGAGATAGAATCTATTGAAACTGAATTTTGTTTCAATGTTCAATATCCCGATGGTCATAAATTAAGTGAATCGGAGCAATCAACATTGGTATGGTTATTGTCAGAAACATTTGAACCAAATAATTTCTCAATCGATAAATCATTTTTAAAAACATCATCATCATCATCATCATCATCATCATCATCATCAAATAACAATATCAATGATATTATAATTGAAGTTGGACCACGTATGAATTTTACAACTACCTATTCATCTAATGCCACATCAATTTGTAAATCTTGTAATCTTTCAATTATCGATAGAATTGAACGTTCAAGACGTTACTTGGTTAAATCGGTATGTAAACTAACAGAGAAACAAATTGAACAATTTTTAGAGTCAATTCATGACAGAATGACCGAATGTCTATATCCAACACCAATTAAATCCTTTGATACTGGTGTAATTCCAAAACCAGTTGTATATATTCCAGTGGTTGAAGAAGGCCGTGCCGCTTTAGAAAGAGTAAACAAAGAGATGGGTTTAGCATTCGATGAACAAGATTTAGCATTATATACCGATTTATTCCAAAATCAATTAAAACGTAATCCAAGTGATGTTGAATGTTTTGATATTGGTCAATCAAATTCTGAACATAGTCGTCATTGGTTCTTTAATGGTAAATTAATTATTGATGGTAATATGTCTGATAAAACTTTATTCCAAATAGTTAAAAATACTTTAAAAGCAAATCCTCAAAATTCTTTAATTGCATTTTCTGATAATTCTTCAAGTATAAAGTAAGATTTTCATTTTATTTTTAATTTTTAATTTATTACTTTTAAATATTAATATATTTTTTTTTAAAAAATCTTATTTTGAAAAAAAAAAAAGAGGTTTTAAAACTAAAGTTTTAATACCAAAATCACAAATCGAAGCAAGCGAATATTTAGAAGGTGAAAGAGAACAACCAATTATTTTTACAGCAGAAACACATAATTTCCCAACTGGTATCGCACCATTTGAAGGAGCTGAAACTGGTACAGGTGGTAGATTAAGAGATACACATGCAACTGGTAGAGGATCATTGGTTGTTGCAGGTACAGTTGGTTATTGTGTTGGTAATTTAAATATTCCAGGTTATGAGTTACCATGGGAAAACAAAGAATACAACTATCCAGACAATATGGCAAATCCTTTGAAGATTGAGATTGAAGCATCCAATGGTGCCTCTGATTATGGTAACAAATTTGGTGAGCCTGTTATCATTGGTTTCACACGTTCTTATGGTAATACACTTCCAAATGGTGAAAGAAGAGAATGGATTAAGCCAATTATGTTCTCTGGTGGTATTGGTTTCATGGATGAACGTCACCTTAAAAAGGAGCAACCAGAGATTGGTATGGTTGTAGTTAAAGCAGGTGGTCCAGCTTATCGTATTGGTATGGGTGGTGGTTCAGCCTCTTCAATGGTAGGTGGTGACAATAAACATGAGTTGGACTTCTCTGCTGTCCAAAGAGGTGATGCTGAAATGGGTCAAAAATTAAATAGAATCGTTAGATCATGTGTCGAGTCTGAAATTCATGGTGGTTGTAATCCAATAGTTAGTGTACATGATCAAGGTGCTGGTGGTGCTGGTAATGTCCTAAAGGAGATTGTCGATCCTTTGGGTGCAAAAATCTATTTGGATCGTATCATCTCTGGTGATCCAACCTTATCTGCTATGGAAATTTGGGGTGCTGAATATCAAGAGAATGATGCCTTACTAATTAAATCTGAACATAAAGATTACTTAAAGAAAGTATCAGAAAGAGAAAGATTACCAATTGCATTTGTTGGTGACGTAACTGGTGATGGTATAGCTCAATTGATCACAAAAGATGGTGAAACTCCTGTTAATTTACCATTGGATAAAGTTTTACAAAAGATGCCACCAAAAACTTTTGTATTGGATCATGTTGAAAAACAATTGAAACCATTCATATTACCAATGGAGTTATCTTTGAATGAACATCAATGCTATAATGAATGTTTAAATAGAGTATTAAGATTGTTATCAGTTGGTTCTAAACGTTTCTTAATTAATAAAGTTGATAGAGCAGTAACAGGTTTAGTAGCAAGACAACAATGTGTAGGTCCATTACATACACCAGTTTCAAATGTTGCAGTAATTAGTAGTGGTTACTTTGGTAAGACTGGTGCAGCAACATCAATTGGTGAACAACCTATCAAAGGTTTCATCTCTGCTAAATCAATGGCTTATTTAACAGTTGGTGAGGCATTGACAAATTTAATGTGGGCAAGTATCACTGATTTGTCTGATGTTAAATGCTCAGGTAATTGGATGTGGGCAGCAAAATTAAAAGGTGAGGGTGTTGAACTCTATGATGCTGCCATTGAAATGCATGATGTTATGGTTGAATTAGGTATTGCAATCGATGGTGGTAAAGATTCATTATCAATGGCTGCTAAAGCACCAAAGACTGACGGATCACAAGAGTTAGTAAAAGCACCAGGTGCATTGGTTGTTTCAACCTATGTACCATGTGATGATATCACATTAACAGTAACACCAGACCTTAAATTATCATCTAAAGAAGATAGTGTTATACTTTATTTGGATTTAGGTTGTGGTAATAATTTCATTGGTGGTAGTGCATTAACTCAAGTTTTCAATCAATTAGGTAATGATGAACCACATCATAACACTCCATTATTGAAAAATACATTCAATGCCATTCAAAAATTGGTTAAGCAACAATTAATCTCTGCTGGTCATGATAGAAGTGATGGTGGTTTAATTACAACATTGATTGAAATGTCTTTATCAGGTAATAGAGGTTTAGAGATTAATTTACCAGCCACTAATTCATCTGATAATCAATTATCAATCATTAAATTATTATTCTCTGAAGAGTTGGGTGCAGTATTGGAAATTAAGAAATCTAATCAACAAATTGTCTTGGAAATTTTAAAACAATTTAATGTACCAACTCATATCATTGGTAATACTTCATGTAATAATAATGGTGGTGAGGAAGATTTATTTATTGTTAAAGTTGGTGATAAATTAATATATAATATAAAATTATCACAATTATCAAAACAATGGGAGGAGACAAGTTATCAATTGGAATTACTTCAAGCAAATCCAACTTTTGTTGAGAGTGAAATGAAAAACCTTCAAAAGAGAGCTATTGGTAAAGGTAAAGGTCCAAACTATAAAATGACCTATAGGAATTCACCAATTAGTAAAGAGTTGGCATTATTAGCAAATAAGGCACATAAAGTTGCAGTGATTAGAGAGGAAGGTAGTAATGGTGATAGAGAGATGGCAGCAGCATTCCATTTTGCAGGTTTTCAAGCATTCGATGTTACAATGTCAGATCTATTAAATGGTAATATTCAATTGGATGAGAGATTCAAAGGTATTGCATTTGTTGGTGGCTTCTCTTATGGTGACGTTATGGATTCAGCAAAAGGTTGGGCAGGTTCAATCCGTTTCAATCAACAAGTATCTAAACAATTCGATCATTTCTATGGAAGAGAGGACACTTTTTCATTAGGTCTTTGTAATGGTTGTCAATTGATGGCATTACTCGGTTGGGTACCATATAGAGGTATTGAACAAACTCGTCAACCACGTTTCATTCATAATGCATCAGGTCGTTTCGAATCACGTTGGGTTAATGTTAAAATTTTACAATCTCCATCATTACTTTTGAAAGGTATGGAGGGATCAGTACTTGGTGTTTGGTCACAACATGGTGAGGGTCGTTTCTGGACTGAAGATCAATCAATTGTCAATGATATCAAACTTAACAACCTCTCACCAATTCGTTATGTAGATGATGATGGAGAAATCACAGAATCATATCCATTCAATCCATCAGGTACTCAAGAAGGTTTCGCTTCATTATGCTCAAAAGATGGTAGACATTTAGCTATGATGCCACATCCAGAACGTTCTTTCCTCTCATGGCAATGGCCATTCATGCCTGAAAATATTAAAGAAAATGTTGGTGGTTTAGATCAACCATCACCATGGATTAAAATTTTCCAAAATGCTAAATCATTCTGTGATTCATTAAATAATTAATAATAAAAATAATAAAAAATAATAATAATATTTGAAAATAGAAAAATAAAAAATATAATATAATATAAAATATAATATAAAAAAATATATAGAAAAAAATATATGAACTTATTAAAAAAATATTATTAAAATATTAATGATGATGATAATGACACAGAAGAAAAGTTCTATTTATGTAAAAAAAAAATAAAAAAAAAAATAATATAACAGTTTTAATTTTTTTTCTTTTTTTTTTGTTTATTTATCTTCTAATAAACCATTATAAAACAATTTAAAAAAAAAAACAATTAATTTCACTCACATTTACATTTGTGTACAAAAAAGTTGTAATAAAAGAGATAATAAATAGTGAATTTAATTTTTTTTAAATCGAAATAGTATTAGGCAGTTCTTTACTTTGGATTATTATTATTTTTTTATTATTATTTTACAGAGGTTAATTATTATATTATGATATAATTAACCTCTTGTAAAATCGGAAATTAAATAATAATAGTTAAAAAAAAAATCATTAGATCAATTCATACCATTTATAGAAAAAATATGATTTTTGATTCATTTTTTTTTTTTTTTTTTAAATATTATTATAATAATTTAAGACAATCAACCCACCACACAATTCACACTCAAACTTTTAAATTTTTCCAAACACACAAAAAGTAAACTTTTTCTTTTAATTTTTTTTTTTTTTTTTTTTTTTTTTTTTGTGTAAAAAAAAAAGGTTATTTATAAAAATATAATTAAAAAAAAAAAAAAAAAAAAATATGTTATTTCTTTCATGTAGATATATAATATTTGAATTTGAAAAAAATTATGGCGATGATGATATAATCAAAGATGGTGTTTGATGTTGTTGTTTTTGTTGTTATTTTATATTTTTTTTTTTTTTTTTGTCTTAATTGAAATCAGTTACATTGGTAAAAAAATATAAAAGTATATGCTTGTCTTAATATGTTAAATATATAATCACCACAATTTTCTTAATTATTTTGAAAGTATGTGTGAGACAGGGGTTAATGTTTATATATATATATTTTTTTTTTTTTTTTTTTTTTTTTTTTTTTTTCTTTTTATTTTTTATTTTTTTTATTTTTTTTTTATTTTGTTTTTCCCACACTTCCACCACAATTATAATGAAATTATTATTATTTAATGTGATACAAACGCAGAAACAACTCTCACTCTCACTCACTCTCTCCAACCCACAACATATACATATATATACATTTATTATTTAATTTGTTTTATATTTTTTATTATTATTATTATTATTATTATTATTTTTATTATTATTATTATTGTTTTTTTTATTTTTATTTTTTATTTTATTATTATTTTTTTTTTTAATTTTTTTTTAAAATAATTTATTAATAACACACACATAAAAAAAAAAAAAAAACAAACTCTCTCAACACCAACCCTCATTTTTTTTTTTTTTTTTTTTGATAATATTCAATCAAAATAAAAAAATAATTATTCTATATACTATCTACTATTACTACTACTAATACTAATTAAAACAAATAAAAATAATTTTTATAATTTATATATTATATAAAAAAATAAAATAAAAAACGTAGCATATAATATTTTTTTTAATTTTCATATCATATATATTTTTTTTTTCTCACTCAAAATTTTGGTTTAGATTGATTATATATTTTTATGTATACCTCACTAATAATATATACAACATAAAAATAATTAAAATTTTTTTTTTTTTTTTTTTAAAATAAATAAAATTAAATAATATAGAGGAGCAAAAAAAATAAACAAACAAATTGATTATTTTTTTTTTCTTCAACAAAAAAAAAATAGTTCTTAAAAATCTCGATATAATTATTAAAAACTATTATAATAGAGTTGTGTGAAATAAATCAATAAATAATATTAAAAATGCAACCAAAAAGACCATCATTGAATCATGTTTTTGAACCTTATAGTTTAAAACATTTAACAATTTGTAAAAGATGTGAAAAAGAAATTATTGGTATATCAAATTCAGCTCAAATATGTTATGGTATGTTTTTTAATTATTAATTTAATATCAAAAAAAAAAAAAAAGAAAGACCAATTAAAAAAATAAATGATTTTATTGCATTTTTTCCTTTTTTTTTTTTTTCACAAAAAAATTAATCACTCCCCATTAACTTAAAAAAAAAAAAAATCATTATCCAAAACAATTATTAATTTTAAAATTTTTTTTAATTTTTTTTTTTAAATTTTTTTTTTTTTTTTTTTTTTTGTAATTTAAATCAATCTATTTTTAGGTTGCGGAAATATTTATCATACAAGATGTTCTAAAGAAATAATAACAAAAAAATTAGAAATAATATGTATAGGCCCACCAAAAAAGAAAAAAATTTGGAAAATAGCTTTAATTCCAAGTTTATTTAAATCTTTATTTTCAAAATCAAGTAAGTTTTAAAGTCAACAGGTTTATTATTTTTATTATTATTCATTTTTTTTATTAACGTTTTTTCAAAATTTTTAAAAAAAAAGATGTTATTGTTAATTATAGTCAACAATTAATAAATGAAAATACATTTACTTTAGAAGCGATTAAAATATGGGTCGATTTGATGAGAGTAGATAATGATAGATATATACAGATAACTAAATATTACGATATATTCGAGTATGTAATTTTTTTTTTATAAAAAAATTATACAGAATTTTTATTAATTTTTATTTTATTATTATTATTATTTATAGTAATTTAAAAATTAGTGAGGAAGTTTTTAATTATTTGATAAATATGGTAATAGAAAAGGATATAAATTTACCAATGGTAAATATAGAATTTCCTGTCGATTTACACTGTAGTGTTCAACAAAATCAATATATAAATGATCAAATTATGTCACAGGAACAAAAACATCATCAAGACCAATACCATCAACAACTTAATGAATCTTTTGATAATAATAATTGTCACAATAGTAATCTTAATTATAGTAATGATATTAGTAATACATTTTCACCAAAGTCTGTATTTAGTGCATTAGAGTTATCATCAAACGCACAAGTGATGAATGCTCTTGAATTAAGTGTACCTTTTAGTGAAGACGATAATAACGAAGATAATACATTGAGTGCAAGTACAGATAATAGAAGAAATAATATTAAAAATAAAAATAATAAATCCAATACACCATCGGCGTCATCATCAAAACATTCAAATTTAAACGAATCTATATCATCAACAACTGCAGCGGCAATTGTAAATAATATTGATACCAATAATTATAATAATAATAATTTAACCACAACCACCACCTCAACACTATCACCAAGATCAACAGTATCCACTACAACTACAACAACTACAACAACTACAACAACTACAACCACCTCACCAAAATCTCAACAACACCATCATCATCATCATCATCAACAACAATATCAACATAATCATCATAATCATCATCATAAAATTAAATCAAGAAAACCATCAACAATAATAATAAATAAAAAGAAGATTAAAAGTCCAAAGAACAGATCAAGTAGAAGATATGTACAAACAGATCAATATAAATGGTCAACACAAATGATTGGATTACAAATACTATATAGAATATTATTTAATGAAAAGAATATGATTCACTTTTTAAATGATAAATGTATGGCACCTTTGGCGGTTCTATATCCAATATTGATTGGTCGTTTAAAGGCAACCTCAGAGAATGACAATAGTGATGATTTTAAGTTACACTCCATCAGCTGTAAGTTGTTACTATCGATTTTGAATAGAATGTTAGACTTTGAAACTTTGATACCATTGTTTTTCACCAATAAAGTCATTGAATCAATCGCTAAAGTGAATTTAGATCGTGAGCCCATACACGGTAAATTGGGTAAGGATGAATTTGAAGTGTTTGATAGAGTGGTGTTGTTATTAGGTAAATACTTTCATTTGGAACCTTACCATAGTTTAATAGAAAGAAGACCAGAGTGGATAGATATGATCATCAACTACAGTGTCGAGCATAAAGTTGGAATCCTTCATCATGAGATTCATAGAAACGAGGTGAAGATCAACGTTGAGATTTACGATTCACCATTGTGTACGGTCTATAGTGGTGTGTACAATGGTATGGAGGTTGCAATTAAAGAGTTCTCTCAGGATGGTATGGGTTTCGATTGGGTTTCATTCTATAAGGAGATTACGATTGTATCGGCATCACAGCATCCAAAAGTCATCAAATGCTACGGTGCCCACACAAAGAATACCAACAAACCATTCATTGTCACCGAGCTATGTAGTAGAGGCACCATATCGAATGCTTTGAATCAAATCAAAAAATCAACTGGTCAACCACCCGCCATACCATTGATCGTTCATATGGCAATTGATGCTGCTCAATCATTGGAGTTTATTCATTCTAAAAATATAATTCATCGTGATGTAAAAGGAAATAATTTCTTGGTCAATGAAAATTGGGAGGTGAAACTCATCGATTTCGGTGTCTCTAGATTTGTCGAGGCAAGATTGGGTTACACAATCGTTGGTACTCCAAACTATATGGCATGTGAACTTTTCAATGGTCAACCTTATCATCAACCAGCTGATGTTTTCTCGTTTGGCGTTGTTTTGTGGGAAATGTTCACTCAAGATATTCCATATAAAAATCTAACTAGAATTGAGCAAGCTTTGTTTGTTCAAAGCGGTGGTAGACCAACAATTCCTTCAACCGTCCCAACAACCATTGCAAATCTAATCGAAAGCTGTTGGGTACAAACACCTCACCTTCGTCCAACCTTTACAGAGATTCTAAAAGTTTTCTACTCCCTTTTAACTCCTCCACCTGATAATGAACATTTAGTGCCAGTGGTAACAAGATTATTCAATTCCTCAATTATTCAATTGAAAATTTTAAAATACTTAGATACAAACACCCTTCTAAACTGTGGTTTGGCATCTCGTCAACTTAGATATAACCTCTACAATGGTATCTCTATGGAAAAGAAAACCTTTTCAAACTTTTGGATAAAGGTAATGAATTTTTCAAAAAATAAATTTAGAAATGAAATATTATCGCCATCAGAAAGAAAAAATGATTCAGCTGGTAGTTCACCAATTATTATGTGTATTCAACCATTTTCACCAACATCTCAATCAAAGAATAATAATAGAAACAATAATAATAAATATAATAACAATAATAATATTAATAATAATAATAATAATAATAATAATAATAATAATAATAATAATAATAATAATAATAATAATAATAATAATAATAATAATAATAATAATAATAATAATAATAATATTAACAATAATAATAATAATAATCATACTGGCATTAGTAATGACTATGATGCTGTTGCCGATGACGATGGGGAATATGTATATCCATCACTAGTAATTCCATTTTCAACCACTTCACCAACTCTTGATATAAATAGTGATAAAAACAACGATAGTGATGATAAATATTCTGATACAAGTAGTAATAACACCAACAATAACAATAACAATAACAATAACAATAACAATAACAATAACAATAACAATAACAATAACAATAACAATAACAATAACAATAACAATAACAATAACAATAACAATATCAATAGCAACAATAACAGTAACAACGGCAGCAACGATAATAATAGTTGCCCAAAACAAAATCAATTTTTAGGGAATGATTTAAATAAAAGTCAAGATCATACTCAGCCAATGTGTGGTATTAGTGGTCGAAGAGATAGAAGTAGAAGTAGAAGTAAAAGTAGAAGTAGGAGCCCATCAAACAATCATCTTCATGATAAAAGTTTAATGGGTTTATTATCTTCTTCTCAAACTAGTGAAATTGGTGATAACAACACAAACAATAATAGTGACAATGAAATTGATAATCATAACTATCAATCAATTGAAAATAATACCAATGATGCTGTTGAACAACAAAATACCAATATTAGTTCCAATACTAATACTAATACTAATAGCAATAATGAACAACAAAAAAATAGTAATATTACAAACAATATTGTTAATCCAAATGTTTTTACAACCACAACCACTACCACAACTACAACTAGAACCACCACAACAACTGTTTATGATGGGACAGCTTCATTAAATAATCTGTTATTCAAACTCAATGATGGTGGAATAATATCTTCAGATTCTTCAAATTCATTATCGGATCCAGAGAGCGAAGAATATTCAATGCCAATAAAGAGAACTTCAAGTGTAAGATCACCAGGTCCAATATCTGCTATCTCACCTCTTTTTAAAAGTTTATCTCCAAATTTAAGTCCAATTGTACCAAATATAATTAATGGCTGTTCTTTTGAAAATACAAGTGCTTGTGATTAATTCAAATATTTTTATAATAATAACTTCAAAACCAAATAAAAAAATAAAAAAAGTATATGGAGCAGTTAGATATTTATAAAGTCTTTTTTTTTTTTTCTATTTTTTATTTTTATTGTCTTTTTTTTTTACTCCACCGCCTTGAATACCACTTTTTGTGGCCATTTTACAAACTATTATTTGTGGTATATTCATTGTTTGATGTGGTTTTAAAGATATTAAAAATATTTTAGTATTATTTGAATATATTTTTTTTTTAAAAAAATATGGAAAAGGAAATATTAAAGATTAACAAGATTTACAAATCGGGTTTATTTATTTATTTGTTTGATGTGTTGTTTGATTTATTTATTATATGTTTGGTTGTATCACCATCATCAACACCGAATTGTTGTGCTTACATCAAATTAGCGAATTTGGGGTTTCAACTAGACCTGGTGTAATTGGTGCTCTATTTGTGGCGGTGTTGTTGTTTGTAGCAGTGGTAGTGGTTGTTGTTGTTGTTAAAATTGATATTATGGCATCTGGTTCTCTGAAAGCTATTCTTTTGGTGTCACCAACTAATTTAAAGGGGACCCCCTCTTTGTTTAAGAGTATATTGGTCAATTTAACAAGTTTTGATAACTTAGCACATGCAATGCTACTTTTGTTGTTATTATTATTGTTGTTATTATTATTAACTGATGTGCATGTGTTTCCACCATAAAGTGATTTCATACCCAATACTGTTTGATTCAATGCATCTTGCACACCGACATCTTTTCTTAAAGCTTCACCAGCCTCTCTATATTCTATTGTGTATTTAAACAATAATTTTTTAAGTTGTTCACCTCTTTTGATTGTTGACCATTGTCTATCTATGTCTTTCATTTGTTCAGATAAAGTTTTCATCACTTTAATTGGTGCCTCTTTCTTTTTTTTATTTATACCTTTAGCCATTTTTTTGTGCGGATAAAAGAAAGTAGATAAAAAAAATATTTTTGAATTTTTCATAATACCAAAAAAAAAACAGATATTAAGAAAAATTCTTTGTGGTAAAGTTTTTTTTTTTTTTTTTTTTAATATTAATGATTATTGTATGACCTTAGTCTTAACAATAATAAAGTTTATCAGCGAGTAGGAATCGAACATCGTGTCTGGTAGGTCATTAATTTCAAGGAGCATAAAAAATTTTATATGAATCAGTCAATTTGTCATAGGTTATAATCAGGATGTAATCATCTGAAACACATGAAGTAATTCTCATCATCTTGCATATAATTTTTGTCGGAAACTAAAAAAACCGACAGGAGTTATTTCTTTTTTTATACAGTTTTTGTTGAAATTTTTTTTTTTTATGGGTTTTTAGAAAAAAAATTGTAAAAAAAAAAAAAATATATATTTGAATTCCAAAACTAGTATAAATAAAATCATTAAAATTAATTTTAAAACTATTTATTTAAAAAAAAAAAAAAAAAAAAAAAAAAAAAAAAAAAAAAAAAAAACAAAAAAATATAAAAAAAAATCAAAACTCATTTTTCCCATCCACATTAATATAAGAAAATCAGAATTAATTCAAAGAAAGAACATATATATATATATATATATATATATATAAAGAAACTATAATGTCATCAATATTAAAGAGTAGCACTGGTAGTGTCCATAGTAATAATAGTAGTAATCACAGTAGTATTAATAATTTAAGTCAACTTAGTGGATCTCATGGTGTTGAACAACAACAACAACAACAACAACAACTTAGACCAATATTAACATTAGATGCATCTACAGCAAAATTAATGTATCAAACTAGTCAAGAAATGTCAAGCTATATACAACAAATTGCAAATGAACCTACAATTGGTTTGTTTCATGTTCAAGATCATATAAGAAGAAATATACCTAAAAACGTTGAATTAAAAGTAATTATTATTATTTTACAATATTTATAAATGAATGGATCTATGCAATAATAAACTGTTTGTATATAAATTTATATTTACATTTAATTTTATAAAAAAAACATTAGAAAAATATTAAAGCGTTGGGAGAGAAAATAGAAGAGAAATCATTTGACATAGATTATAGCACTAAAACAATAAAATCTTTCTCAGAGATTCAAACATTCTCCAATATATCTTCATTGTTACAACAATCAATTGAAAGAGCTAATAAATTAGTGAATAGGTATGTTGGTCTTTTAAAAAAAACACATCCAAAAAAGAGAAGAATAAAAATAAAAATAAAAATAAAAATAAAAAAAAGTATTTTATGTATTAACATTGTAATCTTTGTCATTTCCAAAAATAGTAAATCACTTTTATTTGTAAATTCTCAAATGGCTGCACCTTCTTCTTCAAAAACATTTTCATCATTTCAACAACAACATCAAATTTACCAACAACAAAATAATTTAACTCCTTCAAAATCAAATTATTCAACACTTTCAAGTAATAATAATAATGCAGAACAAAAAAATAATATGGATGTAAGTGAAAAAATAGAAAAAAAAAAAATAGAAAATGAAGAAAAAGAGGATATAAATATAAATGAAAGTGATGAGCACTCTAAAGATGAGAAAATGTAAAATAGGTATAATTTTTTAAAAATTCAGACATCTTTATTTATTTGTGTTGGATATTTATTTTTTTTTTTTTTTTTTTATTTGTGAAAAAAATAAAAAAATAAAAAAATAAAAAAAAAAAAAATAAAAAAATTAAAAAAAAAAAAATTGTATTACGGTTGCAAATTAACTGATAATTCTCTTAAAAATCTGGGATGTTCAATTGTTTTTTTTTTATTTTTTTAATTTTTTAATTTTTTTTTTTAATTTAGTTTTTTTTATATATATTTTCGCAATTTTTTTGAAAAAAAAAATTTTAAAAATCACAAAAAAAAAACCCAAACAACAATTAATAAAAATAAATAAATATTATAAAAGTATGTAAAACAGGTTTTATTTATTATTTTTCAGGGGATCAATTATGAAATTATTTTTAATTTTTTTATATTTAGTATGGCATCAATCAACCCAAGTTTGTATAACGACAATGGCGCTTTTTGTTCCAAAGTGGTCGTCACAAAAACAGTAAAAATCAAATTGGAAGAAATAACAGAAACTGTACATAGACTCGCTGCATCAAATAACGGGGCTAATTTTGATTACACACTACATAACAAATGCTAGAAAAAGATTTAAGGCACATTTAAATAAAAACCCACAATGGTACCCAAAGGTGGGCGATACTGCTGCCATTTTTTTCGCGAGATCAGACAGAGTAGATTGGGATGTCAAAGCTGAAATTGATGCGGCTATATTATTTACACAACGTCAATATCCCCATATCGAAATAAATTACGCAATTTTGACACCTGTTAACAACTATGATATTGTGGATATGAATCTTCTTGCCCAGTTGTTTGCCGAAAAAGATTTACCACCGCTACCACCAACATCACCACCAACATCACCACCATCATCAAAATCAAAATCAAAATAAAAAAAAACATCTTAACAATACAAGCTGCTGCCCCCATCGAAACACAATTGCCGGTGATAAAATTCGTGTATATAAAATTATTAAATAAACAAACAAATTAAAATACAACTCTTTTATATAATTTTTTTTTATATAATTTTTTTTTTATTTTTTTAATTTTTTATTTTTTTTTTTTAAATTTAGTTTTTTTAATATATATTTTCGCATTTTTTTGAAAAAAAAAATTTTAAAAATCACGATCACAAAAAAAAAACTCTTGCAACAAATAAATAAAATAAATAAATAAATAAATAAATAAACAAATAATTTTTTTAAAAAAAAATCCATTATTTTTTAAAAAAAAAATGATAATACACAGAGAAGATCAAGAAGATATTTATTTGTCGGAGAGCGAATTTCCATGATAGATGTGTCCATAATAAAAATAATAGAATTAAGAAACAATACTACATACGGACCCGTGTTAGATGGAGAAACGGGTATATTTACTCGTACAGCGGGACTATTACACAAAGACACAGAGAAACCCTTCACCAATTTTGATCATAGATTATTCGATCGCTTTAAAGAAATTCAAAAACAATAATATGAAAAATTATGATAACGATAAAAACGTTTAAAAAATAAATAAATAAATAATAAACAATACTCTTATATAAGAGTAATAAAATTAAAATAAAAAAAATATATTTTAAAAAAAAAAAAAAAATTTTTTAATTTTTATTCTGTATGTACTATGACCGACCGGTAGGTTTTGAATAAAATTTATTTTTAATTTATGTTGATGCAACATAAAAATTTCCATTATTTGGGTTTTTCATTGACTTCACTATCTTCATCTTCAGATTCTACTTCATCTTTCGGTACAAATTTACTTTCTCTCATTACATGATTTAAGTGTGATTCTATAAATTTATCTTCTGGACGTTCACCATTGGAAGTGTATGCCATAAACATACCAAACGTTAAATAATCATCATCCTCCATAGTGTGGGGGATTATTTGATATTTATAATACTTTATGCCCATCCTAGCAAATTTGATAAGTGATTTATATTGTTGAATCATAAACTTTCTACACCCCTCCGTGCAACCATTGTAAAGGGGAGTAACTTCGGGTCTAACTAAAACAGTAAGCTTATCCCAGTCATACACCCCAAAAGGTATTTCATGATATCTATGACCATTACATGGATTTGTTTCACTTGGTTCCATATATTTTTGTGTTGATGTGTTTTATATATTCAAAAAATTGAAATTTAAAATATATATTTTTTGTTGAAGTGTTTAAAATTAATTTTGTAAATAAAAAGATGAAAATTATTAAAATTAAATTTTTTATATATTAGTGGGGTTTGTGTGGTGTGTTAAAAAAAAGTTGGTAAAATGTCTATTTTTTTTGTTTTTGTTTATTTTTGTCTGTAGCGGTAGCTAAAGCCTTAGCGATAGCGGAAGACAAAGATAATTGTTGAGAGGCAAACGAGTTTTGGGAAGCCGAAAGAAGTTGATCTTCATCTTCGTTGCCATCCAAACCAAATTCACCATAATCATCCTCGGGAAAACTGATATTTGATGTTGATGATAATGGACTTATACTACTGAGGCTTGAAAATTGTAAAGCATTTGTTTTTGGTGCGGCAGTAGTAGTGGTAGTAGTGGTAGTGGTTTTTGTTTTTTCTTTGATTTCATCGATGTCTTGGGTTAGATCGATAATAACCTTTTCCACTCTCTCATTAATGTTCTCCACTTTCTTATCCATATCAGAAAAACGAGAATCGATACGGTTGGATAAACCTTCGACCAAAGTCTTCATAAAACCCGTAAGGGAATTGATCGTCTTTGTTGTGGGGGACGATAAATCACAAATCTCTCTATCGACCGTAGGCGGTACGACGGTAGAAGTTTCGGTGGGATTTTTTTCGTTTTTATCTTTTTTATCCTCTTTGTCGGTTTTTTTAATTTTCTCTTTAGTGGATTTCTTTAATAGTCTACTTTCTTTTTTATTTTTACAGAACTCACAATTTTCTATAAATGTATTAATGAGATTATAGAAACCAGGGGCATAAAGATTATACTCTTTACGGAATTTTTCATTCATCACCGATGTTGACCTATGTTTTGCGGAATGAATAGCCTCCAATGCTCTTATAAAATCTTTATCGGATACTATATGCAACACCGCAACCCTTTGTATTGGTTCACCTTGTCTAATTCTGTATCCTAGAAAGAAATCCCCATCTAAAACATCCATATCTAAAACAGCGCTGGTTTTAGCTAATATAATATTATTATCAATGATAAAAGTAATAATTTCTTCATATCTATCTATCGGTAATATATCTCCTTCTTTTAGAGCAACCATCGCTTCTTCTGAAAAACCCACGGTCGCTAATTGTTCTTCATTATAAAGCCCGATGGCCTTTAAATATTTTAATGCTCTGTATGTTAATTGGATCGTCAAAGGTATATATTTTGTTGGAGGGTATAGTATTCATATCTCCTAAACCCATGGTTGTATATATAATTCCTCTATTTATTTTGAAAATTTTTTCTTTTATATACATTTCTCCAAATTCTTAAAAAATAATCCATTATTTAAAAAAATTATAATATTGTGTTACCAAAAAAAATATAAGTGTAAAATATATAGTGTAAAAATAAAGTGTAAAAAATAAAGTGAAAATATATGGTGTTAAATTTATAATGCTATTAAAAAAATAAAGTGTTGAAAAATTTTTTTTTCAAAATTTCGAAAAAATTAAAATAATTTTTTAAAAAAAAAGCGCTTTTTTTATTTTTTTAAAAAATTTTTTTTTTTTTTTTTTTTTTAATTTTGTGAAAAATAAAAACTCAATTCGCACACCTACCCTTTTTATTTTTAATTTTTCTTTTTATTTCTTTCAATGCCCAATATTATAGTCGAAAATTATTAGGTAGCAGAATCAAAAAAAAAGGAATAAAAACCAAAATCTACCAAGATGAGAGGAGATAATAGAAATATAAGTCAATCTTTCTCGACTTTCCCGACATCTTCGTTAAACAACAGCAATAATAACAACAATAATAATAATAATGTTAATAATAATATTAATAATAATATAGGTAAAATTAGTAATAGCAATAGTGGTAATAATAACATTGGAAATAAAAATGGATCGCATGCTACAATAAATAGTAATGGTAATAGTGGTTTCCATAATAGACAAGCATATCACCAAAGTTTGAGTATTAGTAGTAGTAATTTTTTACAAAATAATAATAATGGTGGCATCAATAATAATGGTGGTGGTAGACATATTGCAAAGGGATTACAACAATCTTCATCCACCTCATCAGTACAACATCAACTCCAACAACATAATAATAAACATCTAAGTTTAAGCTCAACTGTATCCAATAGTCAAAATAGTATTAATAGTAGTAACTATAGTATAAATAACCAATCAAATTATGGTGGCATTAGTAATGCACCTTTATTCCTATCGAATGGGCCAAGTTCATTTCCACCACCACTTAGAAAATTTAGACACATAAAATCAATCATTGGAAGAAATCTTGAACCATCGTCAATAGTTAAAGGTCAATCAGCAAAACCAATTCTATATTCGTGTTATTACACATTACATGCGCCACCACAACAACCAATTTATGAAACTTTTATTTTCCCTCATAATAAATCAATACAGGACAATAATAATGATAATAATAATAATAATAATAATAATAATAATAATAATAATAATAATAATAATAATAATAATAATAATAATAATAATAATAATAATAATAATAATAATAATAATAATAATAATAATAATAATAATAATAATAATAATAATAATAATAATAATAATAATAATAATAATAATAATAATAATAATAATAATAATAATAATAATAATAATAATAATAATAATAATAATAATAATAATAATAATAATACTATTAATAATGATACAATAAATACAACACCAAATAAATTAAATGGCATTCAAAATAATAATGATGATTTAGAGATTGAAAATTTAGAAGATATGTTAAACGAGTTAACTGTTGATGTAGATGAGAGTGATAATATTATTGAAAAAGATAATAAACCAACAAACAAAGATATGTGTGATAACAATTCTGAAAACAATAATGTATATAAATATCAATACCAAAACGATGAAAATTACTCTGATGATGGTAATGATGGAAATAACGAATACGAAGATGATGATCTACCACCACCTTTTTATACAAGTGAAGTTGTACCAAATTCAAATGTTTGTATATTTTTTTTTTATATTTTAATTTTTATATTTATAATTTAAACTATTAACATTATATATTACAATTAGAACCCATTATGGAATCCATTTGATTGTTATAAGCAACTACCAACAGAAATTTTAGATACTTTTTGTTCATTTAACATATGTGTATGGGATAAAAATAATGAAGAATCACCACCAATTTATCAATCAGATATAGATTTAACACAATTGGAATTTATCGCAACCGAAATTAAACAATTTTCAAATATGATTTTACCAAGTAACTGTATTATTTTCGAATTAAAAGATGGTTTTTATATAACAAGAGAGACCAAAATGCAAATGGTAAACTATTAACTAAATTGAATCAATTTTAATTAATTACACAATAATTAATATAATTATAATTTTTAATTTTTTAGAATTCACCAAATTTAAATGATATTCAAAAAATAATAAATAATGAAAAAAGAAAAGCGATCACTGGAAACAAGACACTTTTTTTATGTATAATAGCCAAAAAACTTTATAATATTAGAACTTTAGAGAATTCAAAACGACTTTCAAAAGAGATTGAGGAAAGGTTGGATAGAGAGAGCGAATATTTAGAGAAACAGAGATCGTTGGAGAACCAAAGAAATCGAATCAATTTATTGAGAGAGGAAGCACTCACCCAACAAAATCAACTACAGGCTGATCAAGATAAATTCAATCAATCGAAAAAAGGTTTGGTTCCACGCTCAGTTGCATTAACAAACGCTGGAATTCAATTCTATAAATCCTATAGACAATTGATAAAGAGTACAGAGATTTTGAAAATAGATACTCAACTATTGAGAAATCTAAAACTGTCTTGGGAAAAGAAGAAATGGAATTTAATAACACAAATAAGATCAATCTACCCAATTGGGCAAGGTAATAAAATGCTGACAATTAATACTTTACCTCTACCAAATTCAGATTACAATGGTTTTGACGAGGAACAAATTGCAACGGCACTTGGTTATGTTTGTCATATATTACATTTGGCTTCGAAATATTTAGACATTCCATTGAGATATCCAATGACTCCAATGGGTTCACGTTCGTTTATCAAAGATGAGATATCCCATCATTCCTCCTCGAAATTTCCACTCTACTCAAAAGGTGTAGAAAAAAGAATCTTTGATTATGCTGTCTTTCTCTTGAATAAAAATTTAGAACAACTATTAAATAGTCAAGGTTTATTTGGTAACTTTTTACTAAAAGAAACTTTACCAAATGTTCAAATTTTATTAGGCAAAAGTAAAATTAATGATCTATTTAATCATAATAACATCAACATATAAATAAATAATTATGAAAGAATGTTTGATAGATATTTTTGTGTGGTTGAAATTTATACAAATTTTTTTTATTTTATTTTAATTAATTTTTTTAAATTATTAATTCTAATAATGGATTTTCGTTATAATGTTTAATAACAATATTATCAAAGGTATTATTTGAAAGTGTTAAAGTTTTTAAAGAGTTTAAATTTATAAATTGTTTGATGGTCTCTTCATTTAAAGTGATTCTATTATTTTGGACATTTAAATGAATGATATTTGTGTTAATTTTAACAACCTGATACAGTGATTCAAATTGACCACTATTAACCAATGACCCATTTGTTAATGATAATGATCTTATTGATTTATTACTCTTTAGAGAATCAAAGAATTTTGGGATAAACTGTAAAAAATTGAAACCTGACAATGATAATGATACAATGGTTTCATTATATTTGAAAACGGTTGAGAAAAAATCAATAACAAAAATTGGTAATTTGAAATTCATTGAACTCCTAGTCAAATGATTATTCATTAATTTATTTGATTTATCTTTTGTTAATTTAATTAACAATGTTTTAATTGATTTATTATTTATTATCGAATCTTTTAATTTTTCAATTATTGTCAAAAATTCTCCAGTTGGTGTATTATTTTGAATTAAATTATTACCATCATTCTCTATATTATTATTAGTTGTATCATTACCATAACCGTCATTTATTCTAATGTTATTATTATTACTATTCTCAATGAATGAGAATAATTCAAAGAATGACTCGCACTCTAAATGGTTTAAATTTTTTAATTTGAAAGCCTCTATTAATGCTGGTAGACAACAATTTCCTGATCTTATTAATTTTTTTGTTGAGTTTAATTTTAAAGGCGCTGAACATAAACTATTGAAAATTAAATATTCTGGATCCAATAAATAAATTAATTCTAATAAATCATTTGATATTTTAATATGATCTAATAAGGTTGTTATTGAAAGTTTATAAACTTTTAAATTTTTATAAATTATTAAATGATTATTATAATCACTATCATTTATATTTTTAGTATTAATTTCGTCTAATTGTTGTTGTTGTTGTTGATGCTGATGCTGATTACTAAATGAAAATGAACCACTGGCATATATATTTAAAAGTAATTTTATATTTGTTCTTTGATTCGATATTAATTTATATTTCGATAGTATTGAAAACAGGTCAGATTCTACCAAAACATTTATACTTTCACTAATATATTCCAAATGTTTAAATAATTTTAATAGGTAGATCGAATTATTTGGTGATGATAATAATTTCATGACATCTCTGTTTATATTACAAAAATCCAACATCGTTATATTGTTGAAATCAACCAAACTATAATTTGGTGGTGATGTAGATACCATTAATTCATTTAATATATAAGCTTCATCTTCGTCATCATCAATATTTATTTGTTGACTATTATTATTATTATTATTATTATTATTATTATTATTATTATTATTATTATTATTATTATTATTATTATTATTATTATTATTATTATTATTATTATTATTATTATTATTATTATTATTATTATTATTATTATTATTATTATTATTATTATTATTATTATTATTATTATTATTATTATTATTATTATTATTATTATTGGTTTTTATTATGAAATCATTAATATCAAAATAAATTTCTCTGGTATAATATACTATAGTAGATGGCAATGGTTGTTTAAATATATATTTATAAATTTCAATACAATTTAATTTAGATTTACAAACTGAGCAATATTTGAACCATTTTTTCGATACCAACGCCAACGAGAGCATATGTTTTTGTTCAATGTCATTATAACTATGGTCATAGCTAAATTCCAAATCAAATTTTGGTTTTAATATTTGACTGTGTTTGATTATTTCAAGGTATATGTAATTTGGGAATTTCATCTTTTTGTTTATTTATTTATATTGAATACCATTTTTTAAATTTTAAAAAATAAAAAAAAAAAAACATGAAAAAATTTGAAAAACAATTATTAATTCCATTTTTATTTTTATTTTTTTTTATTTTTTTTTTATTATTTTTTTTAATTTTTTTAATATTTAAGAGAATTATTATATTATCTTATTACTTTATGGTCACCAATTTTTTTTACTAATGATAAAATTGAATCAATGTTTACCCCAGAATATCTTGCAATTTCATTACCATTTGATGAAATAATAAATGTTGGAGTTGAAGATACAGTTTGGCATATTTGAATATCCTTTAAAAAAATTATTTTGATTAGTTTTTTTATTAATTTTATTTTTTAATTTTTAAAAATACATATATACCTTGCATTTATTAATATCAAAAATTAAAAATAAAACATTTTCATATTCTTTCTCTGATTCCAAAATATCTTTAGTAATTCCTTTCACTGCATTTGAAAAAAACATTAGAAAAATAATAATATTTAAAAAAATATTCTTTGTAGAATATAAATAATTACAATCATCTTTTTCGCTAGTAATAATTAAAAATAAATTTAAATTATTTTTATAATTTTCGAATTCTTGGCTATTTTTAATTTCTGTTATTGCCATTATTTTTCTTTACTATTTGAACTGCGCCCTGAGAAATAAAATAATAATATAAAAAAAAAAAATTGAAATTCACACAAAATAAATTAAATAAAAAAATAAAAAAATAAAAATAAAATAAAAATTAACAAAAAATTCATATGAACCCACAAAGGTGTTATTTTTTTTTTATATATTTTTTTTTTTTGTATATTTTTTTTTGTTTTATTTCCTTTTTATAAACTTAAACTTGTATTATTATTTGCATCAATTTTAACTATTATTTTTTAATTAATGTGATTTATACAAAAATTGAAAAGAGGTTATTTGTTGTGGTTATTATTATTATTATTATTATTATTATTACTATTTGCTGTTGTTGTTGTTGTTATTAAATTATTTATAATGGATTGTTTAGGATGTGATCGCTTTTAGTTCTGTTTTGAGCATATTTTTGTAATAAATCGTTATTTAATTCTTTAGCAGATTTTGAGGTTTGTTTATCGTGTTCCTCAGAGAGGGTAATGTTTTGGTCAATGATTTTTTCAAGTTTTGATACGTCTTCTTTGGTGACTTGACGAATGAATTTAGCTGGAGAACCACCCCAATATTCACAAGATTTGATGGTTTTACCAGCTGTAAGTAATGAACCTGCCTCTAAAAATCCATTTTTTTCAACAGTACTACCATCACATAAAGTACTACCAGTACCAATATAACTTTCGTCATGAACGATTGCGGCATGAACAATTGAGCCTGGTCCGATATATACTTTATCACCAATTTGGGTTGGTTTTGGACCAAGTGGGCCATTTGATGAACAGTGAACAACTGTACGATCTGAAATAACAGTTTTATTACCAACATAAATTGAATTAACATCACCTAAATTTTTAAAAATAAATAATTAAAAAAAATCAATAACCATATTACTTTTTCTGTTTGGGATCTCTTTCTCTTTTCTTTCTTTTTCTTTTTCTTTTTTCTTTTTCTTTTTCTTTTCTCTTTCTCTTTTTCTTTTACTTTTTCTTTTTCTCTTTCTCCTCCAAACTAAATAATATTAATAATAATAATTACCTCTTAAGACAGCATTGTACCAAATGCTTGATTCTTTACCAATAACAACATCACCAATAATTGATGCATTTGGTGCAATGAATGATTTTTGACCAACAAATGGAATATTATCACCAAAAGCAGTTAATCTAGTATGTCTGTTTACTATTAAAATATTTTCATATTAATATATGGATTTTGGCATTGAACTAATGTAGTAGTGATCATCACTTTCAATATATGAATAACCACACTCGTGGTTTTTTTTTATTTTTTATTTTTTATTTTTTTTTTAAAAAAAACTTACATTTTTCAACAAAACCATAATCACCTTGCATTTTAGAACCGGTTCTGTGTAAAATCAAACCAGTATTCTTTAATGCATCACCAAAAAAACCAAATAAACCTTTCATTTTGTTATTGTGTATATATTTTATGAGTCTGATGAAAAAAAAATTTTTAAAAAAAAAAAAAAAAAATTTTGAAAAAAAAAATTGAAAAACAAAATAAAAAAAAAATAAAAAAAATTAAAATAAAAATAATAAAAAAAAAAAAGGAAAATAAAAAAATTTCAATCATTGAAACACAATGAAAATATAGATTTTTAAATTTATACATTAGGTTTTATTTTGTTTTATTTTATTTTTTATTATTTATCTAAATTTTATTTTATTAAATTATTATTATTTTATAAAAATTAATTAGTTAAATAATTATTTAGTAATTTGAAAATCACCAGATAAATTATAAATTTCAGTCAAATGATCTTTTGATAATTCTGTAGTAAAAATTAATTTATCTATAAGTTCATTTTTATCGATACGATCAATGAAAATTTTACCAATGAGATGATCATATTCATGTTGAAGACAAGCTGCAATGATACCATCAGCTTCTATAATTCTCTCTCTACCTGTGATATCTAAGAAAGTGATGATACACCTTCTTGAACGTTGTACATGTGCGAATATATTAGGAATTGATAGACATGATTCTAACATTGTAATTGTATTATTTGAATTTGGATTTGTGGGTAAGGTAGATTCTTCAGTTTGAGGTTTGGTTTTATATTGTGATAGATTCAATAATTTCTCTGAACTATGTAAAAATTTATTAATATTTGTTATTGTACGTCTTGAAGGTTTTGTAACATCTTGATCAATCAATTGAATCTTTGGATTGAAAAATGCTGTCAATGGAAAATTTGGAAAATTCATTCCTTGTTGTGATTTTAATTCAAATAGAAATAATTGTTTATTAATACCTATTTGTGGTGCTGCAATACCTGTACCTGAACTACTTCTCATCTCTGTCGACAATGTATCTAATATTTTTTCAATTCCTTTTGTATCCTTAAATTCGTCTTTACCCCATGCCACAGCTTTTTCCCTTAAAAGTTTATTTCCAATCTTTATTATATTTTTTGAAATATTAACTGCTTCCATATTTTTTTTTATAAAAAATAAATAAATAAATAAATAAATAAATAAAAAAAATGATTAGAAAATTAAGAGTAAAAAAGTAAATTTAAATAAAAAAAAAATTATAAAAAAAAAAAAAAAAAAAAAATCTCGAAAACTGACAAAAAAAAAAAAAAAAAAACGAATAAAAACAAAACAAAACAAAACAAATAATTTTAGATTTTTTTTTTTTGAAATTTTTTATTTTATTGTTATAAAAAAAAAATGAATTATTTTAATATTCCACTGTTTTTTTTTTTTATTATTTTTTTATTATTTTTTATTTTTGTTAATATTGGTATTTTTTAATTTAATTTTGAAATTTTTAAAGTTTATTTGTTAAATTTGTTTCTATTTGAATAAAATTTATTGTTTGGAATCTTCTTTTTTGGTTGGTTTTTTTTTTTAAAAAAAAAATATTGTTTTTAATTGAATATATATATATTGATAAAATTTTTAATTTTTAATTTTAATTGATTTTTTTTACTTGAATATAATTTACTATGTTGGGATTTGAATTTACTATTTATGAATATTTAACTTTTTTTTTTTTTTCTTTTTTTTTTTTTATAAAACTATTTTAATCTATTTGATTATTTAAACCTGATTTGGTTGATATTTTAATTTAATTTAATTTAATTTAATATGATTTGATTTAATTTGATTGATTTAATTTCTAACTGATATTGTTGACAATAAATAATAATAATAATAATATAATAATAATAATAATAATA
>CM069767.1:1237500-1332500 GCA_036169595.1 Dictyostelium firmibasis
CTAGCTAAACGTTCGAAATGATTACCAATATTTGCCTTACAAAACAATTTACCCAATGGTTCATATAGTACTGGTAGTAGTTCACGAATAATTTCTATCATTTCCTCATTGCCAAGAATTTCGACGAAATCTTCCTTCTCTTTCTTTCTTTTCTCGAGTTTTGCATACTCAAAGAGTGATTTATATTGTTCCTCATTCAAGTGTTGTAAAATTGAACCATCCAATGGTGGTGAACCAGGCCATTGATATTGAAGTATTGAAATTGCTGATGGAATCTCTTTGAATTGTAAAATTGGTGAGCCTGCTGAGTCAGAGATTTGGTGAGTGTTGTAGGCGAATCCTTTAATTTTAGCGAGTACTTGTTTACGCATTGAATGTTTCAATTCCGATAAATCCTGCTCAGCTTTCTTTTGAGCTTTCTTTGCTGTACGTTCAGTTTTCGAGGCTTCAACCATTACGGAGCAAATGGTTTGTATTAAATTTCTTGCACCGAATGGTTTGGCTAAAAACATAATAATCATACCCTTCAAAAGGGTCACTGGATTGGCAATGTTCAAAGATGCTTTGATTGCTGTGATTGGTGTGACCATATAGAGACGTTTCAATTTGGTGACTTGTTTTGGATCTCTCATCTCTCTCTCCATCCAGAGTGATAGGATCTTTATGATAATCTGTATAAATTCTGATAAGTCAGGTGGGAGATCTTTGATACTCTTTGTTTGAAGAATTGTACCAAATAAATAACCGATACCATTGGTTGATGAACCACCCTCTTTATTACGCTCTTCAATGTTCATAACGATCACTTGAGTGACTTCAGTTAGACGACGTTGTAATCTAACGATTGTTTCGTCACGTTCAACATCAAAGATATTGTTCTTTCTTTTTTCGTCCTCTTTTTCGTCCTCTTTATCCTCAAGTGTCTCTTGTTGTTTCAATTTCATTGCTTTATCTGGTTTATATTTTTGTAAACGTTCCCATTCCTCTTTATTATAATCTTTGAATACTTTTAAAGTTTTATCCTTTTGTTTCTCTTGTGGTGTTCTCAATGCAATATCAAAACATTTCACTACAAACTTTCTAAATTGATCATTTGTCTCTTGTTTAGTGGCTATTTGTGATTGAATGATAATGAATGGTAATCTATCGATCAATTGTTGAAATCTGATTTTGGCCTGTTGTTTAGATGTTAACAATGGTATACTGGTCAATTGTCCAAATAAAAACTTTAAAAATAGGGTTTCATGTAGATTTTGCGAATTATTAAAATAAATTTTAACTTCTTCTTGTACTGAATATTTTAATAGTTGTTGTTTTAAATATGATTCTTGTTCATATGTTAATTTAGATATTTGGTTTAATTCTGAAGTGTTTGAATTTTCATTATTATTAGTATCATTATTTTTAATAAGATTAATTTCTATTGTTTCTTTAACTATAACTTCAATGGTTTCTTTATTTTCTGAATTTTCCATTTTTTTTATATAAATTTAAAACAAAAAAAAAAGTATATTTTTATATGTAATTTTTAAATGATTTTTATTTTGTGTTAATTAATTTGTAGGATAAATAACAAGTGTTGTATTTTATTGTTATTATTTTTTTTTATTTTTTTTTTTTTTTGTAAAATTTTTTTATTTTATTTTATTTTTTTAATTTATTTTTTTTTATGTAATAATAATTGTGTTTTAAAATAATTTAATAGTGTAATAATAAAAAAATATATAAACAAATTTAAAAAAAAAAAAAAAAAAAAGTATTGAAAAATAATAGGTGGTTAGTGTGTACACTATTAATGGATCTTAACGAATAGTTAATTAAATGTGGTAAAATTAAAATTAAAAAAAAAAATTTATATAAAAATTCATTTGTTTCAACTTTTTTTTTTTTTTTTCAAAATTTTTTTTAATTTTTTTTTTATTTGAAATTGACCGTTTATTTTAAAAAAAGTCTTCAAGTTTGAATACAACACCACATGGTTCAAAATCAAAAAAAGGAACCCTGGATTCAGAGAAAAAAAAATATAAAAATAAATAAAAAAATAAAAAAAAAAAAATAAAAAAACAAAAAAAAATAGCAAGAGTCTGATAGTTTGAAAAACTGGTTGGATTACTAAAAACTGAAGATTCTATTTCGTTTCTTTTTTTTTTTTTTTTTTATCTTTGAAGAAAATTGCAAATCTTTTTTTTTTTAGTTTAAATTTTTGGGGTTGCATTTGCATTTTTTTTTTTTTTTTTATCTTTATTTTTTCAATTTTAATAAATAATTATTGAGTGTTTCTCAATCTTTTTCTTCTTTCTATTTATATCTTTATGATATTAATGATTTAAGTGGTGTTATGAAATTTAATGATAATAAACTATGGTGATGTGATTAGTTAGTTGATTGGTACGATGGATGAATGAATGGATGGTGTTTGTAATTTTATATTTTGTTTGTATTGTAGAGGTTGGTGCATGGAGGTATTTTAGGTGATGTGTTTGGGATGAAATTAACTCTGTATTGTATAATTTAATGAAAATTACTAACTTCCACCACTAATTACATTAACCAACCAATCTAATCCTTCATAAATTCCTACTCCATTGATTGCAGAAGTTTTGAAAATTGCCCATTGTCTATTCTTAAGAGATGAAAGTTTTAAACCCTCACTAACTTGTGCATCAGATAATGCACCAGGTAAATCTTGTTTATTGGCGAATACCAATAATGGTGTTGTCCTTAATTCTTCCTCTGATAACATTGCTGCCAACTCCTCATTTGCTATACCCAGTCTATCTGGATCTGATGAATCAACTACATAAATAATCGCATTTGTATTTGGATAATAACATCTCCAATAGGGTCTAATTGCACTCTGTCCTCCTAAATCCCATAAGAAAAATCGTATATTCTTATATGTAATTGATTCCACATTAAATCCAATAGCTAAAAAATATAAATAAAAAAATATAAAATAAAAAAAAAAGAGATAGTTAATTAATTTGAATAGTAAATACAAATTTGTTTAGAGGTAAATCCATTGTGTATGTGTATGTATCAGACATCAATATATTTTTTTCGATTCACTATGATTACTTACTAGGTATTGTAGTTAAAACTTCGCCACATTGTAGTTTATATAAAATAGTTGTTTTTCCTGCAGAATCTAACCCTCTTTATTATTATTTTTAATTAAAATGTTAATATAATACATCAATAATAATAAACCTAAATATAAATACACACAAAATTAATATTCTAACATCTTTATTTCCAAATAATTTAAAAAATACTGATGAAAATAAATTTCCTATGGTTTAATATTAAATTAATTTTGTTAGTTTTTTTAATTTTTTTATTCATGCAAATCGTTTTTTTTTTTATAAATTTTTAAATTTACCCATATTATTTATAGCAATATTATTATTAAAATTAACTTTTCGTTTACTTAATTATTTAATAATACGCAATGTATATGATAGAATGACGAAATTTCTAATTTTTTATCTAATTTTTTTTTTTTTTTTTTTTTTGCGTGTGTTTTTTAATTAATAAAAAAGAAAATAAATAAAAAAAAATAAAAAATAAAAAATAAAAATAAAAATAAAAAAAAAAAAAATTAAAAAAAAATTTTAAGTGTTTTTTAAAAAAAAAAAAAAAAAAAAAAAAAAAAAAAATTTTGAGATCTTTTAAAGAGATTCTTTTTTCTTAATATTTTTTATTTTTTTTTTATTTTTCATATGGCTTATTATTTACTTTTAAAACATCAATTATATTACCAACGAAAAGTTCTTCGCCATTTTGGTCTTGTTCATGAACGAATAAAGCACCAAATAATAATTTACCATCAAACTTACGATAGGTTTCCAATGTTCTCAATGGTTCATTATCATCATAAGGATTTAAGATGCCAGATTGTGGTTGAACAGTTGTGAGTTTACAACGTGGTGTAAAGGCGACTCTTGATAACAATAAACCAGAGATACGAATTTGTTCCCATCTATCCTCTTCGAATGGTGCACAATCATAACCGCTAACCAAAATATTTGGTCTAAAGTTTTCAAAGGTCACATGATCTCTTGGTTTCTCTTTTTTCTCTTTACGAGTTGCATCTATATGTATATTGATATCATCTATCGATGACTCAGAAAGGATCATAACTTGTGAGGTATCACATAATGCAAATTGATAGTTTTCTCTATCAGAGTCTGTTGGTTTCTCAATGATATGATCGACATAATCCTCTGGTACCTTTCTATGATATTCATTTGGTGCAATCGTTACTAAACGTGCTTCTGTCTCTAAGAATTTTGTTAACCATTTGGCAACTTCTTCACCACAATCAACTACATCAACTGTATCTTTCCAAATTCCAACTTTAATAATTTCTTTATCATTTGTATCACCAATTTTAACCTTTTTTATTTTTTTTTTTATTTTTTTTTTCATAAATTTTTTTATTTTAATATATATATATTCAAAATATTTTAATTTATTCAATTATACATACACGAATTTCATTTTGACCTTTGGCATTAATAATTAAATATTGACCATCTTCAGATATGTCTGGTTCAATTAATGCCATCTTTGGAGTTGTACGTTGACTCATAAATCTACCTTGATGAATTAACATGAATCTTCTATCATTTTCAAATCCATATTTATCAATTTTACAAGATCTAACTTCAATACCCTTACATGATTTAACTATTTTTTTTAGTTTTTTTTTTTTTTAATATCGGAACGATTTAAAAAAACTTGAAAAAAAAAAAACCATATATATTGTGTATATAAATAAAACTTACTTGGGTAAATAATAATTTTTTTAATTCTGAGAGGATGATCTCTTGGACTTGAATCACCTAATGTATTGTTATTATTGTTATTGGCAATGTTATTATTATTATTTTTATTTAAATAATAATTGTAAAATGAAACAATATTTAATGCCAAGATACCAGCACCACTAAAAAAAAAAAAAAATAAAAATAAAGTTGGAATGGTGGAAATGACGATTTCATCAATATTAAAATCTAAAAATCATAATCGGATATTAAACTTATGGTAGTTTATTAAATACATACATAAAATATTTAATATTTGCTTGAACAAAATCAAAAAAATTGGCTGACATTTTAATTCTGTTTTCTCTATGAATTATATTAAAAAAAAAAACAAAAAACAAAAAAAAAAAATTAAATTAAATATTGGAAGTGAAAAAAAAAATCAAAAAAAAAAAAATTAATAAAAAAAAAAAAAAAAAAAAAAAAAAATCACAAAATAAAAAAAAAAATTAAATAAATTATTAAAATAAATCCTTTTTTTTTCCATTTTGATTTTCATTTTGATTTTTTATTTCAATTTTTTTTTTTTTTTTTTTTTTTATTAATCAATTTATTTCTCAATTTCTTTGATTTTATTATTTTCATCTTTTTTTTCATCTTCTTCGTCATCATCATAATAAGCATATGGTTGTCTTAAAAAACAAGATAAGAATAAAGTGATTGGTAAAGAGATTAAAGAGATGATGTATAAACGTTTTGGAGATATTTTTGTAATGAATGGTAATGCCAATGATGCACTACTTAATGCCATACAAGTGAGTGTGATTGGATGAACATTAAAATTAAAGAAATGATCAAAGAGGAAAGGTAATGGAATACCAAATAAAGCATGAGCCAATGAAACACGATCTACAGTTTGTTTTTCATGAGTGACTGATAACATTTTGTAGCCAGCACCACGATATTGTTCACGAAGTACTTGAGAGAGTGCTAAGAAATGAGGAATTTGCCAAATGTACATAAAGGTAGCCAATAGCATACCGATGGATTCAAATTGACCAGTTGCAGCTACTGAACCTATTAATGGAGGGATAGCACCAACAAAAGCACCGATCCAAGTGTTTAATGGTGTAACCCTCTTTAAATCGGTATACCAACAGTAGAGGAGGACATTACATGCTGCCAATGTTCCAGGTATGAATAATGATGGTGTTATCGCCATTGTACCGAATCCCAATGTTAACAATGCCATTGAACCAGCCCATGCTTTACCTCTATTGATGGTACCAACCACCAATGGTCTGTCTTTGGTACGTGGCATCTTTCTATCATGTTGTACCTCCATATCTTGATTATGAATATTGGCTGAACATGATGCTAAAAATGTACCAATACTAACTTGACTCAATACAACCCAATCAAATGCTCCAATTGGACATGCTGCAACATAACCTGCTATAGCTGTCAATGTAACATAAACTGTAATTGGTAATTTAATTAATGTCATATATGGTCCTCTTAAAAATCCTTTTGGTTTTTGTGGTTGTTTTGTTGTTGTTGATTGATTTTGTTCTGTTGAATTTTTTTCATTGTTATCATTTACAGTTGTAGAATTAATATCAGTTGCTGTAGTATTTGATGTATGTGTTGATGTTGTTGAATAAATTCTTTTTAAATATTGATTCTTTTCTTCAAATATATTATTATAAATTATTTTATTATCATTTTGCTGTTTATTTAAAATTTTATTATTTAATATTATATTGGTGTGGTTATTATTACTGCCACTATTCAATCTTGTAATGGAGCTTGAAGATTTCATATAATAATTTTGAAAATACAAGCAACCTCCATTTTTTGATTTAATGGCGCTCGTGACACCTGATTTACTAATATTTTTGATTATTTTTGATAACATCATCTTTTATCTTAAATTTTATTAAATAATTCTAATAATAGTGCCAAACTGGCTCAGTGTTATAATTTCAAAAAAAAAAAAAAAGTTTTTTTTTTATTTTTTTATCTTCTTTTTTTATTTAATAAAATGAGTGAGTTTTGTGTGGGAGTGTGGGAGGATCCTTTTTTTTTTTTTTTTTAATTTCTTAAATTTAGAATCTAATGTCCCCCAAAAAATGAATTTATATGTGAGAAAAAAAAAAAAAAAAAAAAAAATTAAAATATAAAAAAAAAAAATTTAAAATACGCTGATTTTTTTTTATTTTTTTATTTTTCTATTATTTTTTTTTTTATTTTTTTTTTTTTTGTTTTTATTTTATTTTTTTTCCCCAATATTTAAAATTCTAAAAAAAAAAAGGCTAATGATCTCAGAGTGGAGTCAAGAGCCACCTTTTATTTTAAAATAACAAATTATTTTATTATATTTATCCACACATATCAATCATCTTAATATACACTACATTTTAATCTAAGTTTTTTTTTTTTTTTTTTCCAAAATTATCTTTTTTTTTTTTTTTTTTATTTTTCATCCCAAATGGTCCATCATTAATAACCTTTTTCATACAACACAATTCTATTTAGTTTTTTTTTCCCCCCACTTTATATGAGTCACACATATTATTATTTTTTTTTTTTTTTTTTTTTTTTTTTTTTTTGAAAAAGATAGATTGTTATTCACAGTCTATCAATATTGATAGAGAATCTCCCCAAAAAAACCTTTTTTTTTTTTTTTTTTCAAAAAAAAAAAACAACACTAAAAATATGATCTAATAATAAAATTTATTACTATTCATTAAATTAATGTATACCTTTTTTTTTTTAAAAAAAAAAATTTGTAAGTTGGAAAAAATAATAAATAGTTCATCTCTCTTCATTTTTTTTTTTTTTTTATTTTCAGTTCATTATGATTAAAATTATTATAGTTATAATAAATAAAAAGAGTAATAATATAAACTAACTAATTAAAAAAAAAAAAAAAAAAAAAAAAAAAAATGAAAAGAGTTATTAATTTTATTAAAAGAAAAAATAATAAAATTATAAATTCAAAATATTTTATGAAAAGAAGACAAATAAAAGTTTTATTAATATCAAAAAAAACAATTAAAAAAATAAATAATAATAATTATAAAAATTATAGTAAAAAGTATATAAAAAATGATAATTTTAATAAAAAAAAATTTAAAGTTGGGAATAATATAAATGAAATAGATTCAATGATAATACCAAATGATACTACACATTTATTATTATCAAGTTTTTTTAATTTACCATTAAAAGATATAAAGATACCAAAATTTGTAATATCGATTAATTTCATCAATGATTGTTTATTTAATCAAAGAATTTGTAAAAAGAGTTTTTCAATAGTTAATAGAATAAAGATACTTAAATTTGGAGACCATTTCAATAATGGTGATGAACCAATTAAGAGTGGTGATTTACCAAATTCATTGACTGAGTTAGATTTAGGAATGTATAACCAAGAGTTTGAAAAAGGTTCTATACCATTTAACGTAAAGAAATTATCATTAGGTGAATCATTTAACAAAGTTATAAAATCAGGTGACATTCCATCAAGAGTTAAATCATTACAATTTAGTGAGAATTTCAATCAAATAATTAACCCAAACACTCTACCAAATTCAATCACTGATTTAACATTTGGTTCAAAATTTAATCAACCTCTATTACCAAACTCAATCCCCAACAATTGTAAAACTTTATTCTTTGGTGTGGATTTTAATCAACAAATTCAAATGAATGTCATACCACAATCAGTAACGAAAATCGTTTTTAACAGATCTTTTTCTCAAAAAATTTTACCAAACTCTATAAAATCAACCGTTAAAGAAATTTATTTTAGTAATTCTTTATTACAATCAGAATTAGAAAATTTACCAAATACAACAAAGGTTTATTTTAATTCTTAAGAAATAATATAAAAAAAAAAAAAAAAAAAAAAAAAAAAAATTAAAACTAAGAAATAAAATAAAATAAAATAAAATAAAATAAAATAAAATAAAATAAAATAAAATAAAATAAAATAAAATAAAATAAAATAAAATAAAATAAAATAAAATAAAATAATATAAAATAAAAAAAATCCTGTATTTTAATATATATATAATTTTTTTTTTAATTAATAATACCAATAATAAACTATTAGGTTTAATTTATATAAAAGAGATAAATGAAAAAAATTTTTATTTAAATAAAAGTAATTTAATAGTAGTAGTTTTAAATGATAATAAAGAATTAATTATTTTCTTTTTAAATGTTATCTGGACGATAACCAAGGAGGATACCAGTGTTTGCACCTTTTCCAAGGCCATCAACAGCACCAGTAAGAGCACCAGCTACGATACCTGTAATTGATGTAATGGTACCACTAATAAATGCTGCAACTGGTAAAACGGGATTAAAAATTGATATGACAGATGATGAAGAGTTACTTCCGAAACTTGCTGCATAACTTGATCCTTTGACTAATGATTTTGAACCACCCATTTTCATTGAACCGATTGATGAGATTGAACCTATATAGGATTTATTTTATTAAAAATTTTAATATTTTAATATTTTAATAACATATTTTTTATAAAAAAATTAAAAAAAATAAAAACAATTAATAATAATTACCTAAGATTGTCATGTTTAATATTAGTTTTTTTTTTTTTTTTTTTTTTTAAAAGATTTTAAATAATTATTAAATTAATTAATAAATGTTTTTTATTTGATATCTATATTTTTTTTTTTAAATTCTATTTATACTTAATTTTATTCTTAAAATTTAAAAAAACCAAATGATCATTTTTTTTACTGGAATTGTAATGAATCATTCTTTTGTTTTAAATTAAAAATTTTAAAAAATTATTACCACTTTTGTAATTGGGTATAAAAGTTTTACCAAATTAGGGGGAAATTTGCTGAATTTTGTTTTTCAAATTATAAAATAATTAATATTCATAATAAACAATATTTAGTGAAGTTTAAAGAAACATCTTAGTTCATTAATAATTTAAATTAAAATTGTAATAAGTTTCCACTATGAAAATAAATTGATTGATAGTAAAAAAAAAATAAAAAAAAAATAGGAATAAAATTCAGAAAGGAATTAGTTTTAAAAAATAAAACTTCAACATAATTAATAGTTAATTTTTTATTTTTTTTTGTGACATTTTTTTTTATTTTTAATTTTTCCAATGATTTTTTTTTTTTAATATTAGATTTTTGTTTTATTTTATTTTTATTAAATTTTTTTTTTCAGACTTTTTTTTTTTTTTTTTTTTTTTTTTTATTAATAGGAAATGGGTGATTATATTTATAATAATGAAATTCTTTTTTGGAAAGTTTTTCGAAATATATATTTAAGAAGTAAAATATTTGATCAATTATTAAATGAAGATATTGAATTTTCCCATTTTAAAGATATTCATATCGATAATAGAATTAAATATAAAGATATGTTTTCATTGAAATTAATGTCACAAAACTCTCAATTTGAAATATTAGAATATAAGTTATTATCAAAAGAGTATATAGAGGTAACAGGTGAAGGTTTAAATTCACTCTTTATCAAATATAGTTATTTTAAAACTAATAAAAATGTTTATTATCTTGAAAAAATCAAAATAATTTTTGAACTACTGCTAATAAATCAAATAAAAGATATCGAAGGAATAGATCTAATAAATATACTTTTAAAATCTCATGATAGTATTGGGTTTTTAGAAATATTATTTAGCTTTGAACCAAAAACACAGGTAGAGGAAAAAAAAGGAATAGAAACAGAAAAAGAAATAAAAACAATAGAGATAGAAAAAAAATCAACAGTTGAGTTTGTAAACATTGAATTGAATAAAAATAGTAATAATAATAATAATAATAATAATAATAATAATAATAATAATAATAATAATAATAATAATAATAATAATAATAATAATAATAATAATAATAATAATAATAATAATAATAATAATAATAATAATAATAATAATAATAATAATAATAATAATAATAATAATAATAATAATAATAATAATAATAATAATAATAATAATAATAATAATAATAATAATTATAGTCAATTAATTAAAGAGATTTTAAAAGGAATTGAGGCATCATCATCATTGTTTCAAATTTTTCCACACCATATACTTTCTTCATTAAAGGTATCCCCAAACTGTGTGGTTAAATTTTTAATGAATGAAATAAAAAAAAAAAATCAAATTCATATTATAGATAATGAAGAATTTAAAAATAAATTATTAAAAGAATCAATATATTTTAATAAAGATAGCTATCTAACATATAAAGAGGGATTTTTGGCTTTTGTTTTAAAATATTTTAAACATGATAATGATTATGTTAAAAAGCACTTTGGATCAAGTTTAATATCTCTATACAATCCAGAGAAATCAAAAAAATTATTAGATATTGGAATTGGTGATAAAGTGGGAATGAATCTTTACAATTATAATATGCCATATAAAGCATTTGAAACAGTTGAATCAATTTTATTCCTCTTCAAAATATATTATACATCTCTACGTAATACCAAAGCAATGTTACAAGAAAAATTAAATCTTTCACCTCCACAACCATACCAACCACAAAAACAACAACAAGAACAACCATTAATACCAATAAAAGTACAAGATCAAATAGATGCTATATTTAATAACAACGATCTAGATGAGAGTAGTAAAATAAAAGAACTATTTAAATTAATTATTTTAGTAACAAAAACAAAGAAACTCTATAGTTTATACTATTTTAAATATTACGAGCTTATTGAAAATCATGATGTTTTTAGTAAAATCGATGGTAACAGTTTTAAAAGGTTAAATACAAATGGCATTTTAAAAGATTTGGATATTTTAATTGTTAATTTCAATGGTAATAATGATATGATCATTGATTTTTTAAAATCATTTCTAAATAACTGTAAATTTAATAATTGGAAAAAAAATGAAATACTTGCGAAAAAGATTAAAGATATCATTTTCAATCATTTAGATAACAAAGAAGATTACCAAAAGTTAATCTCATCAATAGGAACTGAAATTTGTGGAAAAAGAAAATTAGACCTACCTTTAATTTGGAATAAACATTTTAAACAAATTATGGTTGAGCCTATGAAAAGTGAAAAATTAATAATCAAAGATAAAGAAATCATAGATTGGTTGTCAACTATTCCAAAATACAGAGAAGTTCCTAATATCTACTGCTTCATAACTGTACTTGAGGAATATTATAAAAAAAGAGAAAAGGGTTTAGTAGAATTCACATCAAATCAATTAGCTATTTATGCATTTTCTAAATTGGAGCCAAGAAAAAATAAAACAAAAGGATACAATCTCTTTCCTATTAAATGGTCGCAAATTGTAAACAACCCATTATTACCTTTATTCAATGTCTCTAAACATTTAAACTATAAAGATAATTATACCAATGATAAAGATAATTATGACAATGGTAAATTTATTTCCAATAGTGATGAAATCCATATAGGTATAGATATTAATGATGAAATAATTTTTGAAGATAATGAATCATTTAAAAAATTCTTTTTTAGTAATTGTATTGGAGAATCTAATTACTTCAATTTTTCAATTGAATTATTTGAATTGTTTTTAAAACAAACAGCAACAAAATCAATTCAAGTAAAATCACCATTAAATATACAATCATATGTAAAAGAAATAACTACCCTATTATTCAAATCAATTTTAAATTATGATTTAAAAACATGTTTTCTATTAATTAAGATTATGGGCGATGATGTTTTTAATTTAAATCAAGACCTTTTAATTGAAAACTGGAATGAAGAAAAAAAAAATCAAAAACAATTTAATTTTAAAAATTTTAAATTAATTAATTTAGATCCAATAATAATAATGAACAATTTAAAGTTTTGGATTAATTATTTAAAAGATAAATCATTTTCAAAATTAAATAATTCAATAATTAATTTCTTATTTAAAGAACTAATTAAAACTAAATTGGTTAGACTTCAAGATATTATAGTTGTTAGAGAATTAATAAAAGATAATATTGGTGATTTTTTCACTTTTGAACATTCAATTTGGCACTCATTATATTTTATTAATATTAAATCACCAAAATTAATACTTTATATATCGAAATTAAATATTGTCGGTATTAACCAAAAGTATGTTGAAATTTTTTTTAATCAAAATCAATTTACCTTTGAATTTTTATTTGGAGAGAATGGTTATGGTGGTACCTCGTTTTTAAATTTATTGGAAATGTTTGTAAAATTTAAATATGACCTTCAATATTTAAAAATAGAATACGTATTTAATGAAGAAACATCAAAAGATTTAAAATATTTTTTAGAAATCAATCGATTGGATTTGTTTTTTAAATTTTTAGAATCAAATAGAAATTATTTCAATAAAAAAAAATTTCACGAACCAATATTTTTAGGGATTGGTAAATTGTTCATCAAAAGGTTGTTATCTTCCACATGTGAAATTTCAAAAGTATTTCATCAATTAAAATTATATATTGACACTATTGACTCTTTTTTACCCAGTTCACGTTTTCATTTTAAATTATTTCAAACCTTAGTTTCTTTTCACAGAAAAGAATTAGTTTCATTAATTATTAATGAATACAACCTTAATTCACAAGGATATCATTTTGATAGACCAATATTTTCTTATCAATATCCAATGATTGAATATATATATGAAAATTATCCAAACATTAATTTCACCACTGAAATTTTAAATAGAAAAAACTTTGTATCCATCTCCAGTAATTCAATACCAATGTTTGAACTTTTATTTAAATACAATATTAAAAACAATTTAAAAACAAACTACCCAATATCAGATTCAGATATTCTTTATTTTGTAAATCATAAAGATTTTAAAGTTTTGGGTTATTTTTATCAAAAAGGTCTTTTATCACAAGAAAGATTGACAAATTTATTTGAAAATAAAATTAAAATTTAACAATTTTCTAGATAATTTATCTCTATTTAATTCATTGGGTATTTTTTTTATTTACAATTGTTGGTCTTTTTGGTTTTTTTTTAACCAAAAAACATAGATGCAGCTGCGTCAACATTACCTTTGGTTTGAGTCAATAGTCTGATTGCTTTTTCTCTTGAACAACCGAGGTTAGAAAGAATTTGAATGTTTTGTTCGGAAGCATAATGGCTTGCTGTTGGTTGTGGTGTTGGTGTCACGCTCTTAGCAACTGGTGGTGAATTAATAGGATGTCTATTATTGTTATTATTATTATTATTTATATTATTATTATTATTATTATTATTATTATTATTATTTACAGGTGAAGTAGTGGTTGTGGTATTAGTTGTTGGTGTTTGAGGTGAAGCAGTGGTTGTGGTTGAGGTTGTCGAAGTTGGAGATGAAAGACTATTTGCGGTAGCTTTTTTGGTATCTTCTTCCAAATCATCTTGTTCTTTATTTAAAATTTCCTTCAAATCTTTTTCATGAAGGAATTCAATCTTTTCATTGGCAATTTGTAACAAACCTTTATTTAAATCCAAAATAACTTGATGACGCTTTAACATATCCAAACCAAGTATGAAATCAACGTCTTGATTTTGGAGGATTGACAAAGACACAGAGAATAAAGAGTTACCAAGCTTTAGATCGGTACTATGGATTCTACCTATAATTTTTGATGTACCAACACCTTTAGCAATACCATGAAATCTTGTATCAATAATTCTTGAAATCCCACATCTATCAGCACACTAATAATAATAATAATAATAATAAATAATAAATAATAAATAATAAATAATAAATAATAAATAATAATAATAATAATAATAATAATAATAATAATAATAATAATAATAATAATAATAATAATAATAATAATAATAATAATAATAATAATAATAATAATAATAATAATAATAATAATAATAATAATAATAATAAATAAAAAAAATAATAAAAATTAGTATTATTGATGCTGACCACTATCATTAAATTATAATGAATAATACTTTTTCGGACATAATGGATTGTTGAGCACCAGTATCAACGAAAGCTTTTAATGGATGTCCATTAATTGAACACTCAATGTATAACATGTAAACCGAAGCAAAAACTTCTGGTGTGTGTTCCATGGCATGTTGCATATTTTTTTCAATGTTTTGTTGTTGAATTTGTTGATAGGCTAATTTTTGGTATTCTTCACCATATGGATCTTTTAATGCCAACTCTTGAATACGACGTTGTTCTTTAACTTGGTCAACGAAATGTGCAAGGAATTTCATATCTTTATTTAAAATTGCATTTGCCAATGCTGGGTTTGACTGGAAAGAGAAATAAAAAAAATGTTAATGAAGAGAAAAAATTTCAAAAGAGTAAATATTTAAATTTACATTTATAACTTGGGTTAAATCTTCAGGACTGTTTGTAAAGTGATCTAAAATATCTTGTGGTGAGTTGAGTGGATCTCTTTGTGGTTGACGTTGTTGCTGTTGCTGTTGCTGTTGTTGTTGTTGTTGTTGTTGTTGTTGTTGTTGTGGTGGTGGTCTTAAAATGTTTTTAGTCATCAACAAAAATTCACCACCTTTAATTGAATAATCAGATAATTTCTTCTCGTTATCTAAAACTTTTCCATCAAGTGTCAAAACTTGATCTTTAACTAAAATTGTGGTCTTTATAAATTTTTTGAAAAAAAAATTTTAAGAGAGGAAAAAAAAATAAAAATAAAAATAAAAAGGAGAAAAAAAAAAAGTGTTAATTAAAATAATGATAAAATAGTTATGAATGGGAGAACTTACTTCAAACTCAATTATACGTTTTATACCCTCAACTGTTTGATCTGGTTGTAAATTAACTTGAATAAAATTTTCATTTTCAATTGATACTGTTATTTCTGCCATTATTATGGATAGTTTTTTAGTGTATATATAAATGTGTGTGTTGTGTGTTAAATTAAAAGTTTAGAATAAAAAAACAAAAAAAAAAAAAAAAAAAAAAAAATTAAAAAAACTGCAAAAAATAAATAAAAAAAATAAAAAAAAATAAAAATAAAAAAAATTAAATTTAATTAAATTTGTTTTGATCATCAAAAATATTTCATTGAAAATTAACATCAATTTATCATTTTTTTTATTATTTTTTTTTTTTTATTTTAAACTTTAAATTGGTTTTTATAATTTATTTTTTTAATATTTAATTTGTCCTTTAAAAAAATAATAAAAAAAAAAAAAAAATGAAAAATAATTAAAAAAAAAAAAAAAAAATAATAAAAAGCATAGGACTTTAGGAGAAACACATGTGGTAATCATAATATTTAGTAACATTACACTTTTCTTCATCATATTGGAGACATTGATCGTGATTTATTATTATTGAGTAGCTACTATTCAATGGTGATACCAGAGGTTATTATCAAAATCAATACCTGTTCAAATACTATCTTCATATACTAATAATAATAAAAATAATAAAAATTATAATAAGAACAATTATTACTATTTTGGTGATTGCATTAATACTGAAACTTTAATTTATTTTATTTCATTTGATTCCATTTTTTTTTTTTTTTTTTTTTTTTTTTTTTTTTTTTTTTATTTTAATATTTATATTCATCATAACTTTTTCTAGTTTTTAATTTTTTTGTATTTTTTCTAAAGATTGGTTTATATTTTTCATAATTTCTTAAATGATAAATGATAGCCTCTCTAGTTTTACTATCAACATGGGCTGTTGAATATTTGAAAAATATTTTAATGAGGATCTTTGTAAAAAATAAACCGACGACTGTTGTAGTTGGAGAAATGAATGAAGAGAAATCGGTAAATGTTCTTTTTAACAGTTGGAAGGTTGTCTCTTGGGACATTTCTGATACAACGTTTGAACTGTACCACATATATATAAGTGTATAATTTTCAAGACCTCCAGAGTAAACTGATAAAGGTATTACTGTTACAGATGGGTCATAAGATTCTTTGGTAGTGCCATCTATATCATTATATATTGATTTAGTTAATTCTATAGATATGTTTGAAAAGGGTCTAATATAATAAACTATATCATTTAAATAAAGAATGAGATATGTTAAATCTTGTGAATGAGCCTGGATCTTAGAACTAGAGTTTGTTTTAAGAAAAAATGAATAACTTTGATTTTTTCCTAATGATATTGACCCATAGTCACCCCCATAATAAGAGATTTCTGGGAATTTTGAAAAATCGATTGTATCTTCCGGGTAGTTGATAGTCTTGTTACAGATTGGGTTATTTGAATCTGGGGAAGTATAAGTGCATGATGAATTGGCTCCATTTGGTAAATATTCCAATGTTTCCAATAAATATGTATCTGTAGAGTTTCTTACTGATTCAAATGCAAAATCAAATGATGGTAACTATTTAAAAAATGTTTTTTTGTTAATTTTTTTTTTTTTTTTAATAATAATAAAAAAAATAATCAATTACCTGTATAAAATCCATATCAGTATATACTGTTTGAACTAATATATTTTGTAAATCTTTTATAGCAATAAATGCACCAATACCAATTAAAACAATTACCATTACTATATATTGAATGAGTGAAAACCTTGATAAGGGAATACTATATTTATCTTGTGGTGATACACTTTCAAGTAATCTTTTAAATACACTTTCAGAGCCCATAGTTTCTTGATCTCTTTTAATTTTTTTTTCATTTCTATTCAATAATTTATCAGAATCACCTTGATCAATCGATCTCTCCAACTTGGTTAATTTTTCTTTTTTCGTACTCGGTTTGTCATGTTCTAAAACATGAAAATGGAAATGATATAATACTGCATCTCTAACAGAGTTTTCAAACCATGATGTTTTTTTTTTAAACAAAAGCTTTTTTGAATAAAATGAAAAGACTAAAGCAAGTAAAGTCAGACTTAATTTTCCTATTGAAAATGTATTAATTAAAATTCTAAAAAGTAATTCCCAACCAGTCTCTAATGTAAAATGTGGTACAATATTTGATTGATAAATAATTGAAAGTGTAATTGAACTACAATTGTTTTGGAAATCAAGGTTATTGTTATATTTTTCACAAACTAATTCATCTAATAATGATGTTACTAAATTTGGAATATATTTTATAGTTTTCACATCGTTCTCAATCATCACCTCGGTTTTGAAAAGAAGTTCTGCTTTCATCGGACCAGATAAACTCCATACCAAGTCTCCAAAGATTAAAATGAATCCTGTACTTTGAGAACCATTACCAATCGAAGTTTGAATATTTAAATTTATATATGTTTCTTTTATGGTAATATTAAATGGTTCAACAGTTATTTTATCCAAACTTGTTGAGATATTAAAATTTTTATTCTCTTCTCTACTATTTTGACAATAGAATGTGTCATCAGTTTGATAATAATCACAATAGCTTACTTGATCATAATCTAATTGATTAAAATCCGTATCTGTGGTCAAGTTATTTAAAGAATATCTGTCTATGTTTGTATTACGAAAATAAATAGAAAATTGTGGAACCTCCACATTATCCCAAATTTCATTGTTTACAAAAACTTGTTGATTTAAAACATCATATACCAAAACTGTAAAAAATATTATCCATCCCAATACACCCAATATACAAAATTGAATCAATAAATGTTTTGTCTTTTGAATAGAAACCCTATCAAAATTTCGAGGTGAATTAAATATACGTTCATACAATCTATTTATTCTTCCCATTTTTTTTTTTTATAAAAATACTAAAAAAAAAAAAAAAAAAAAAAAAAAAAAAAAAAAAAAAAAAAAAAAAAAAAAAAAAGAAAAAATAAAAAAAAAAATCTTTCAACCCCATTATATTTGACTTATTTTTTTATTGATCCTCTTAAAATCATTAAACTTTAAAAAAAAGAAAAAAAAAAAATCAAAACTTATTTTACTATGGTCATAAAAAAATTCTTAAAAAATAAAAAAAAATTTTGAGATAAAAAATATCTAAAATTTATAAATAAATCATTTTTTTTTTTTTTTTTTTATTTTTTTTTTTTTTTTCTTTTTCTTTTTCTTTTTTTTTTTTTTTATTTTTTTATTTTTTAGTTTTTGTTTCAATGATGCAACAAAATATCTATAATTTTAACAATAACCAAGGAAATAATTTAATAAGTAATAATTATTATTCAGATAAAAATGAAAAAAAACAAAAATATACTCCAACATTTTTTAATAAATTAATTGGTTTGCCACCATCCCATGATCCAATAAGCTTATTAAAGTTTAAATTGAAAGTATTTAAGACTTTAATAGTTTGTTTTGGATTTGTTGTTATTTCAGTTTTTTTTTCTGTATTAAATTTTGAAAGTAGAACTACATCATTCTCAATTGAATATAATAATCAAACATTTTTACCTCCAATTGATGCGTTTTTTATTGTGCCAAATGTTTCAAATATGATTGCGTATGATTTTTTAAAGGAGAATATTAAAAATAACGTTTTGGATCAAACTGTAGCTTCTGGGATCTTTTTATCAGAGTTAAAACAATTTTCAAATTCTAACGAAACATTTCAAAAGTGTATTTCGACTGCGGATTTGGATGATTGGATTTATATTGGTATACTAGAAAATTGTTTTTATTTGTATGAAAATGACCAAGTCATTGTAAGTGTGATACCATATATTAATAAAATTTAAAAAATTAATGATAATAAAAGTGTTAATAAAAAAAATTAAAACTTCAATAGTTAAATGTTTATTTCAATTCAAGTGATGAAACATATCCATGGGATATTTTTTTTTATATTAATGATCAAACAACCTTTTTAAACAGTAACGTTCAAATGTCATTATCATTAACAAAATCAATTGTAACCGATCAAAATGATGATTCTACTGATTATTATAAAATATCAAGAACAATTAGTTATCCACAAAAAAATGTATCAGTGGATGGAGGAACTATTGATGTCTATAGCTATGTATTTTTTTTTTCTAGCAATATGGTGTTAGAAGAAAAAACTCAAACAAACTTTTTTGTAATAGTATCAATTCTTTCGAATATTGGTTCATATCTTTCATATTTATTTTTGGGATCTGATGTTTTCTTTAATTATTTGACAAAGATTCTAATTCGAGATAAATCAGCTTGGTTTGACGACGAAGTAAGAGAATGTATTATTTATCATTCAAATCAAATTAACTTGGATAATTTATTAAATGAAAGTGATGAAGATGAAGAAGATGATGAAGTTAGCAAACATGATAATAAAAGTGATGATAAATATACTAATGATGAAGATGAAAACGAAATCATGGTTAGCCAAGGTATGAATGATGATCAAATTCAGCTAGAAGGTGATAATGATGATGATGATGAAAATGATGATGATAATCCAATTAATCCATTAGTTGTAATGGATCAACAAGAGGAACAAGAAGAAAGAGATAAAGATAGAAATAATTATTTTGTTTTAAATGATAAATCAATTAATTAATTATAATAAAAAAATTACTGTAAGATCATTTTTAAATTTACAAATTACTATTGATTTTTTTATTTTTATATTCTTCTAAAAATTGGTTTATAATGTTCGTAATTTCTTAAATGATAAATTATGGCCTCTCTGGTTTTATATTCAACATGAGTCGTTGAATATTTGAAATAAAATTTTACAAGGATTTTTGTAAAAAATAGACCAACTAACACTGAAATTGGTGAGACAAATGAAAAGAAATCCGTGGCAGTTCTTTCGATTAATTGTAAATTTGTCTCTTGGAAAATGTCACTAACAACATTTGAACTATACCAAATGTAAATATATGTTGTACCACTATATGCATTTATATCTGTAAATGATACTATAGGGAGTGGTAAAACTGTAAATGAAGGTTCATATGATGTTATATTTCTTCCATCGGGGTGATGAAAAACTGATTTAGTTAATTCGATTGATATATTTGAATAGGGTCTAATATAGTAAGCAATATCATTAAAATAAAATATGGCATATGTTAAATCTTTTGACTCGAGTTCTGAAGTATATAAAGAGACAGTATCAATTTGAAAAATGTATTTTTCATTCCTCCCAACTGATATTAACCCACTTTTCCCATTGTATATTATATTAGGGAAATCGAAAATTGTGATATTGTCAGGATAGTATAAAGTTTGATTACAGTTTGAATTTGAAAAATCAGTCGAGTTAACCTTGCAATATATTTCTTCACCATTTGGTAAAACCTCATCCCATTGTAACCATAAAGTATTCGTTGAATTTCTAATCGACTTAATAGTAAGATTAAAGGGTGGTATCTTTAAAAAAAATATAAGAATTTTTTTTTTTTTTTTTTTTTTTTTTTTTTTTCAATTAATAGTCTTCATGAAAACTTACATCTATATAATCCATATCTGTATAGTTGGTAGAAATTAATCTATTTTGTAAATCTTTCATTGCAATAAATGTACCTAAACCAATTAAAATAATTACTAATGTTATAATTTTGAGAGTGGAAAACCTTGATAAAGGAATACTATATTTATCTTGTGGTGGTATACTTTCAATTAATCTTTTAAATTTATTTTCTGAGCCCATAGTATCTTTATTATCTTTTAGATATTCATCTTCTGTTTTATTCAATAACCTTTGGTTTTCATTATTATTAAATAATATTTCTTTTTTTTTGGTTTTTTCTTTCTTATTATCTAAAGGTTTATCATCTTCTAAAACATGAAAATGGAAATGATATAAAACTGCATCCCTAATAGAATTATCGAACCATGCTGTTTTTTTTTTAAATAAAAATTTTGTTGAAAAAAATGAAATAGCCAAAGAAGTAAGTACAATTATTAATTTTCCTATTGAAAATGTATCTTTTAAAATTCTTAGAATCATTTGTAAAGTTGTCTCTATAGTATAATGTGGAACAATATTCGATTGATAAATAACTGATAAGGTATTCGAACTACAATTATTAATCAATCCAAGTGTATTGTTATATGATTCACAAATTAAATCATCTAACAATGTTGTAACTATATTTGGTGTATATTTAAATACTTGATAACCATTACCATTTATTATTTCTAATTTGAAAAGAATTTCTATTTTCATTGGACCAACAAAAGTATATAAAGAATTACCAAAATACAAAACAAATCCTAAATTCTGTGAACTATTTTTTAAAATTGTTTGAATATTAAAATTTAAATATGTTTGTTGAAAGGTTATATTGAATGGTTGAATGTTTATTTGCTTGTTTGAAAAAATTTCATATGGGATGTTTTTATTCTCCTCTCTATACAAATTATTACAATAATAGGTATTATTTGACCCATAGAAACAAGACTCTACTTTATCATAATTCAATTCATTATAATCTGTATCTAATGTCAAATTATTTAAAGAAAAATAATCTATATTACCTTCATGTAGAAACATAGTAATTTTCGGTACCTCAACAGTATCCCTAATTTCATTATTTATTAATATCTCTCTATTTATTACATCATAAACAAACACCACAAAAAAAATAATCCATGCTATTATTGCTAGTAGAATGTATTGAAAAAGTAAATGCTTGGTCTTTTGAAAAGAAACTCTGTCAAAATTACGAGGAGAATTAAAAATACGTTCATATAATCTATTTAGTTTTCCCATTTATTTTTTATTATTACTAATGTTTTTTTTTTTAAAAAAAAAAAAAAATAATTGAAAAAAAAAAATAAAAAAATAAATTTAAAAAAAAACATTTTTAATAATTAGAAAATTGATTCTTTAAAATGGTTTTTTTTGTCTTAAATTTTCACATTTTTATTTATTTTTATTTTTATTTTTTTTTTTTTGGATATTTCAAGATACTTTTTTACAAATTTAAAAAAAAAAGTCATGCTGTTTATTATTTATAAGTGATTGTGAAAAAAAAAAAAAAAAAAAAAGTAATAGATAATAATATCAAAATCTTTTAAATGCAAAATAATTATATAATAAGTAATAATAAATTAGATATTGAAAAAAAAAAAAAATATTCCCCAACTCTTTTAGATAAATTTATTGGTTTACCACCATCTAATGACCCAATCAGTTCATTAAAATATAAATTAAAAATTTATAAGATCATACTAATATGTCTCGGAGTTTTTGGATTATCAATTTTTTTTTCTATAACAAAATTTAAAGAAAGGTTAACATCATTCAGTATTCAATATAATAATCAAACCTATTTACCACAAATCACATTTATTTTAGATCCACCAAATGTTTTAGATTTATTTTATTTTGAATTCCTAAGAGAAAATATTCAAACAAACTCCTTTGATGAAATAGTTGTTTCAGGAAACCTAAACCCATTTACTAAAAATTATACAGTTACTGGTATATTTAGTCAATGTGTTAATTCAGAAATTGACAATTATAAAGGTGAATTTTTTGGTTTAATGATTAATGACCAATGTTTATATTTGTATGAAAATCAACAATTAATAGTAAGTTTTATTATTATAAGAAGGAAAGAAAAAAAAAAAAAAAAAAAAAATTCATTATTAATAATATAAAAATGAATATTCTATAGATTAGGATATATTTATTAGCTGTAAATAAAAAAATAACTTGGGATTGTTCAATATCAATTAATGATGAACTATCATTTTTAAATAGTAATGTTCAAATGACAACATCATTAACTAAATCCATTGTGACCAATAAAAAAGGAGAAACCAAAGTTAATTATAAAATATCCAAATCTATTAGTAACTCCTATAAAAATTTAACATTAGGAAATCAGCAACTTGACATTTTGGAATATGGTGTTTTTTTTTCAAGTAATATTGTGTTAGATGAAAAAACTCAAACAAACTTTTTGGTAATAGTTGGAATTTTTTCAAAAATTGGTTCGTTACTTATAATTTTATTTACAGGATCTGATGTTTTCTTTAGTTTTTTAACAAAGTTTCTTATCAGAGATAAATCAGCTTGGGTTGAAGATGATGTAAGAGAATGTATCATTTATCATTCAAATCAAATTAATTTAAAAAATTTATTGAATAAAGAAAATCATGATGATAAAAATAGTTCCTATCACGGTTTAGAAAAAAAAAATGTAATCAGTGTAGAACTGGATCAAGGTATAAATGATAACCAAATTCAATTAGAAGGCGATAATGATGAAGATGATCATGAAAGTAAAGAAAATCCAATTAATCCATTAGTCAAAAATGATCAATTTGAGAGAGAAAATGCTGAAAATAATTTTAAAAAATTAAAAAATCAACCAAAACGAGAGGATGAAAATCTAGAAGAAGAGGAAGAAGGAAATAAACTATCTATTTTCAAAGATGAAACAAATTAAAAAAAAAAAAGTTATTTATTAAAATTAAAAAGTTATTTGTAATAAAAGATTTGAAGTGTATAAAAAAAAAAATTTATTTAATTTTTGTTTTTATTTCTTAAAGCAAGAAACATATCAAATTCATCGATAGAGGTTTCATCAATAACTGTTTTAGAACTACTATTATTATCATTGTCATTGTCATTATTACTATTGCTATTATTGTTATTATTTATAAAATTACCAGAATTATTTAAGGGTGGCAATGGATTATTATTATTATTATTATTATTATTATTATTATTATTATTATTATTATTATTATTATTATTATTATTATTATTATTATTATTATTATTATTATTATTATTATTATTATTATTATTATTATTATTATTATTATTATTATTATTATTATTATTATTACTATTATTATTATTATTATTATTTAAAAATGTTCCAGGGTTACTTGAAGACATATGATACATTGACGGAGTTGGTGGCCCAAAATCATTAAATGCTGAAGATTGTGATAATGGGGATTGATCGAAAAAGTTTGAAGAGTGATAAGATGCTGTTGGAATCATACCAGAGCTATTTATTAATGGAGGAAGTATTGATGAAGTTGATGAAAAACTACTGCAATTACTGTTATTAAAGTTGGTGTTGTTATTATTAACATTATTATTAACATTATTAGTATTTAAATTATTACTAATATTTAAATTATTACTTGATGAAATTGATGGTATTTTATTACTACCAGTTATTGATGAAGATTGTTGAGCTGAAACAAATTGTGAAAAGAAAACTTCACCAGATTGAGCAATAGCATTGCCATTACTTATCTTTGGTGCAGAAGTTGGTTCACCTAATGGCCATCCATCTGTAAAAAATTTATTTCCATTATCAGCTTGTCCACCAGTTGGTAATGGTGATGTCGTAATATGAGTTTCCAATGGATTGTTTGAGAAAAAGTCACTACCACTATTTTTATTATTATTTACAATTGAAGCTGTGTCACTTCCGTTATTATCGCCATTGTTGGTGATGTTGTTATTGTTATTATTATTAATATTATTATTAATAGATTGGGGAGCAGGTGATGAACCACTAACATTAATTGCTGATGAAACACTACCAATAGTTGAAGAAAGTGGTGGTAATGGATTAAAATCACCACCATTACTATTATTAATTGGTGTTGTTGTGGTTGGTGTTGCCGATTCCTCTTGAATGGAAATTGGTTGTATAACTATACATGGTTTTGGTAAAGATGATGAATGTTTTAAATTTGTGCTTAAAACCTCCATAACTTGAGAAGAGGTTGCTTGTGGAAATTCACTATGATTAGTTGTATCATTACTATTTTGATTTGGATCAAATGAAGAACCCAATAGAGATGATGAAGTTCTAACCACTGGATTAACTGTTGAGTATGATCTATGATGTCCTCTATGATGTCCACCACCGCCAATCTTAAAGTTACCAACTGGATTTGGTGAATCTGGTGGTGGCATTAATATTTTACCACAATTATTAAACCCAATGTTTGTGGTGGATGCAGTGTTGGCAGTTGTGCTGGTGCTGTTGACGGTGTTGTTGGTAGAAGTATTATTAATATTACCACCACTACTATTCAAAGAACCACCTGAATTATTTAAAGCAGATTTTTTAGAAATTGATAATGGAATTGAAAATTGAGCTGGTGTTTCTGGTATTTTAAATAGGTTTTTATCGACTGAAACAGACTTATTTTTAAATTCTTCAAACTCTAAATTCGTTGGTATATATGCTTTATTGTTTGAATTATTCAAAACTACGCCTGGTAAATTTGATGGTGGTAACAATGATGAATTACTGTCCTTTCTTGATGGCGCACTACCTAAATTGGAAACTGACTGACTAACCAATTGTTTATGTGGTAATGTTGGTGATTGTGGATATAAAAATTCATGAATATCTTCAACCATCAAATGATGTTTATCATCTGGGGAAAACTTTTGGTGTAACAATTCCCATGGTATCGATTTCATCGGTATAAACATTCTTAATGGTCTACTTGTTAATTTACCACTATTATTGTTACTACTATTGATACTAGTTAACCCCACTGTTGATGATGATCTACTCTTTGTAATTAATCCATTTAATACTAATGATGGTAATTTTGACAATGGCTCACCTTGATTTGATTGAATTTGTTTCCTATCAACACTTGCGCTATTATTAAAACCATTATTATTATTTATATTGTTTGTATTATTTATATTATTATTACTATTACTATTATTATTGATATTATTATTCGCATTAACAGGTGAATTATTATTTAAATTACTATATCCACCATTTTGATGATTATTAATGATATGATTTAGTGGATTTATACTATTTGCTAAATCTGACAATGATTTATGATGTGATGCTGATGATTTCATTGGTGATGGTTTCAATGATGAATCGACATGACCATGAGATGGGCTACCCATTGTAAAAGATGCTGATGTACTCTTTGTAATTGATGCTCCAGCATTCAGTATTCCATTTGCTAATGATGCTAAATTTGATCTCTGTGCGCTTAATGTTGCTGTAATTAAATTTGAATGTGATGATGTTGAAATTGGTGGTGAAGATTGTTGATTTTGTTGATTTTGTTGTTGTTGTTGTTGATGTTGTTTCAAATCTGCTATTGTAACTGTTTTTGACCTACCTACATTTGATAATGGTGGACTGCTATTATTGCTGTTATTATTATTTCCACTTCCACCTAAATTGTTACTACTAACTAAACCAGAAGCTATATTAAATCCATTACTATTAGTATTTCCTCTACTTAAACCACTACTATTATTACTACTATTGTTATTATTATTTATTACCTGACCACGACTGTTATTAGTTACAGTACTAGAAGTTACTGACACCGATGCTAGTGGAGGTCCGTTATTACTAATATTATTATTATTATTATTACTATTATTACTACTACTGCTACTACTATTTATACCATTTATTAAAGAAGCCAAGAAAGATCTATCCACACTACCATTGAATTTACCATTAATTGCATTTGAAACTGGTGATTTCATTACAGAGAGAGATTGTTGAGGTTGTAATTGTTTTTGTTGTTGTTGCACTTGTTTTGCTAGTTTCTCTTTTTCCTTTTCTTTTTCTTTTTCTTTTTCTTTATTTCTTAGAGTATTATTAATAGAAGCTGTAACTGGGTGTTTTAAATCATAAATTACTGCCTCTTTTTCAAAGATACCTGGTGGTGTAACACCTTTAAAATAATATTCCTCTCTCTCTGCTATGAATCTTTCAAACATTTGTGATGAACAAAATACATTAAAGAACTAATAAAAAATAAAAAATAAAAAATAAATTAGCACAAATTTTACTTTTTTTTTTTTTTTTTTTTTTTTTTGGTTATTATAAAACTTACTTTTGTTGGGGTTATAAGTTGTGAATCGATGAATGAAACTTTATCAAAAATCATTTTCTTTTTATCCATATCCTTTAAAAAGAACCTTCTATATGTGCCTAATACTGTTACAAAAAATTTCCTAAATGTTTCAACTATATTTTTATTGTCATAATGTTTATTTTCTGTATTAAAAAAAAAAAAGAAATATTAATAAGTTGAAGTTGGGAAAAAGAAAAAATAAAAAATCAATACATACTTTTCCAATCAAGTATTTGTAATTCTAAACAATTTTTTAAAGGTTGTAATAGGGTTGAAGGGAAAATTGCAATATCTTCAGGTAAAGGTAAAACTTGATCTTTATCCAAATCGACGAAAACTATCTCATTCAATGGTTTTCTTCTAATTGGTGCTAATAATGAAGAATGAATACCAATTATGAATGGCATTGGAGCTGTACAATAATCCAATAATGATCTTGGTAAAATTGGAATGAATATATGTTGCCATGCAAATGGATCCAATAATGATACTATGGCATTTATAAATTTACTAACTCTATTAATATTCTCGGAATAAATTATAACTCTTCTTTCAAATAATAATGATATATATAAATGTAATAATTTTTGTGAACTTAATGTTTCAATTAATGGTTGTAATGTTCCCTAATTTAAAAAAAAAAAAAATGTTAAAATTTTAAATAATATTTTCTTTTTTTTTTTTTTTTTAATAAATTAAATAACATACATCATGTAATGAGGATTTATCAGTTGAAACTGGTCTTTTTAAAGTATATGATACAGGTAAATTTGAGGGTTTTTTATCGGAAATAAAAGGATTATCATAAATGTAAACAGTGAAGGAGTCACCTGGTGCGGGTATGACTGATAATAGTGAAGCAGCCAAGAAATTATGAATTTCGTCAACTGAAACACGATAACGAGTTTCTAATATCTCTAACATTGATCCAAATGTACTAGACCATGCATGATGACTTATTATGCACAGACATTCCAATATCTTATTACCACCACTACCATCGGGTTGTTGTGGTAGTTGAGTTAAAATACGTTTTGTAAAACCAAATTGTTGTCTACCTTCTCTATCTGTCAATACAAATGTAAACATACTATCTGTAACTTTTGTACCATTGTATTGAATATATGATCTATCTATCTCCTCTGGAAAACAAAATAATGGTACATTTGGATCAACTGTATCAGGTGGGTATATATCTTTAACATATGGTACTATCGATTGTTGTACTCCACCATTTGCTCCATCTTTTTCAACTAAATTATTATAATTTCATTATTATTATTATTATTATTATTATTGTTAATCATTATTATTAATAACTCAATTATTTGTTATTGGTGGTGATGGTTATTTTTTTTAAAATTTTTTTATTATTAATTAAAAACAACTTACCCTCCTTTAAAGAAACTAATAGAAATTGGTCAAATAATAGTTTTTTTGACATGCCAAGTTAAATAAATTATTACAAATAACAAATATTTAATTTAATAAATATTTACTATTGTATTTATAACCTTGGCTCAATGAATGTATATTTTATAAAATAATGGTTTTATAGGTATGTGTGTGTAGTTTTGTTGTTCTTTCTTCTTTAATTTGCTTTTGTTCTTTTTTTTTGGTATAAAGATTATGGTTTTTTTTAATAGTGTATATAGTATAATAATATATAATAGTATAATAATAATAATAATATAGTAAAAAGGAAAACAATTGGAGTTTTTACTATAAAATTAATTTATTAATTAAAAAATTAATATTGTTATTGTTATTTTTGTTGTTATCGTGCTTATGTTTATTTTTAAATAAAATTTTTCTTTTCTTTATTTGTTGTTTTTTGTTTATTTTTTTTTTTTTTTTTTATATCTCCTTATTTTTATTATTTTTTTGTCGGAAATAAAAAAAAATTCTAATTGTATACAGTATAAAAATATTTGTATTGTGTTTATGTATGTATGTATGTATGTATGCAGGTATGTGTTTTGCGAATTTTATAAATACAAAAAAAAAAAAAAAAAAAAAATAAAAAAAAATAAAAAAAAAAAATAAAAATTGCTTTGTGTTACGAATGGGGTAATGTATTTTGAGTTGAATGTGAAATAGATTCAAAAATAAAAATAAAAATAAAAAATTGCAAAAAAAAAAAAAATATAAAAATAATAACAAAAATAATTAAAAAAATAAAAAAAATAATAACAATATGACAAAAATAAAAAAAAAAAAAAAAAAAAGTGATGGGGTTTGATTTCTTTTTTTTTTTTTTTTTTTTTTTTTTTTTTTTTTTTTTGGCGTTGGAAAGAAAATAAAAAAAAAAAAAAAATAAAAAAAAGCTAAAGGATTTTTTTCATTTTTTTTTAAATTTTATTTTAATTTAATTTTTTTATTTCAAAAAAAATATTACAAAGAAAAAAAATATTCATATAAAAAATAAAAAAAATAAATTTACATTTATATATTTACAGTGAAGTTATGAATTTTTTTTAACATTCATAAAAATAAAAATAAAAAATAAAATAAAATTTATAAAAAAAATATATATATATATATATATAAAAATTAATGAAATAGTCTAAAAATAAAAAAAATTGTTAGTATGATTGATAATTCTTGTCATAAAAATAATGTTGTGATTAAAAATTTTAAAAATAGATTAAAAAAAAAAAAAAAAAAAAAAAAAAAAAAAAAAAAAAAAAAACAGAAAATAGAAAAAAAAAAAAATAATAAAAAATAAAAAAATTTTAGCAAAATTAAACAGAGAATCACCAATAAAATACTATTCCTGGGAACTATTTTTTTTTTTTTTTTTTTTTTTTTTTTTTTTTTTTTTTTTTTGCCATTGGGTGCAACTCATTCCATTCACAAAAAAAAATAAAATAAAAATAAAAAATAAATTTTTTTAAAAAAAAAAAAGATCTTATAAACATAAGATTAAAATCATGTGAATAATAAATAAATTTTATTAAATAAAACAAATATTCAGTAACCCCCATCGGTTTTTTAAAAAAAAAAAAAAAAAAAAAAAAAGGAAAAAAATAATTTCACACAAACATTGACATGTGATTAGCAATAAGCTTTTAATTTGTTTGAAGACAAAAAAAAATATCAGAAAATCTTCATAAAAATTTATTTTATTTTTTTGATTTTTTTGTTACAAAAAAAATTTATAAAAATAGAAATAAAAATAAAAAAAAAAAAAAAAATTTGGATTTAAATAATAATATAAATAGATCTTATTTAAAGTTTTCGTTTTTTTTTTTTTTTACTATTTAATTAAGTATATAAAGTTTTATTATTTTTATTATTATTATTATTTTTATTTTTATTTTTTTTTTTTTTTTATTTTTTTTTTGAATTGTTTAAATTTGATGAAACAACGGGTATTATAAAAATCTAAAAATGTTTATTCAGTGTTATCTGATGCAGATTGATATAATGGATTATCGGAAGCTGATGCGGATTGTTCATATAATGGATTTGAACTAACACCATCACCAAGGAAAGCTTGTTCACTAAAGAATGTATCAGTTGGAGGTGCAGCTTTTCTTAATAATCTCCAAGCAGCAGCAGCAATTAAAGCAGTACCAGCGGCAGCACCAGCAATAGCACCTGTTAAAACAGTTTTATTGTCGGTGGTTTGAGTGGCAGTTTCTGGTTCTTCAAATTGAATATCAATATAACCGGTTGCATTCAAATGTGATATATCTCTGAGGGCAATTGATGCATAGTAACCTAAATCGTCAACAAAGAGTTTAAGACGATAGTTACCAGCAGTTTTGGCATTGATTGAGATTGTTTTGATATACTCATTGAGTGTGGCTTTGTTTTTGAGACAAGAAATGGATGCAAGTGAAGAGTGAACTTCACAATATTTCAATTGGGGGAGTGAGATGTTGATATCATCCAATGATGAAACCTTATCATCCTTTTCACCGACTACAGAAACAATCATTGAGATATTATTGCTGGTTGAATCTGGATCGTCAAAAGCAACATTTTGAATTGAGAGTGTTAAATTGGTAAACGAGGAATAGCTTGTTGTATCTCCCATCAAAACAAATGGTGCTTGATTTTGTCTGTTTACATTAATATTTACGGTTATAGTTGGTGATAAAAGACCACCGTTATCAATCACATAGATTGGTATACGAGAGTATTTTGCACCATCAGTTCCTGAGTTTGGAACAAAGACCATATAGAAATAACCATCTTCATTTTGTACAACTGCTTTATTGGTAAAATTAATAACAGTTCCCAATAAATCTGATACACTTGAATCATATGAATATAAATCACCACGAATTGGAGCAGTTGCATTTGAGTTTAATGGAGTAACTTGATCGACATCAACATCGTAACCGGCATATTTAATTAAAACAGAGGTATTAACATCCATATTGGCATCAAAACCATCAAATAATTGGTCTTTGTTATTTGGATAGTTTTCATCGATAACTTTGTAGCTAATTAATTCAATTGTTGGTGGTTGATTGACATGAATAACATTTACGGTGACAGTGTAGAGTTCGGAGTAGAGATTACCATCATAGAGTTTAAATTGAATAGTATCGAATTTCTGACCATATTCATTATGTGGTGGCATATAGGCATAGTTGTATGAGGTTGAACCAGTTTGTTCATTTGGATATGAAGTGATCTCTTGATCCATTGTACCTTCACTACCCATATTGTGAGCGATGGATAAGCTTCCACGACCAGAGAAACTAATAACTTGAATATTAACCTCTGAACCACCATTTCCAACTTTTCCTTGAATGGTTAATGGATAACGAGTGTTTTGTAAAACATCAATTTCATCAGCGCCATTGTAAATTGGGGGATTTCTTGGTCTAACACTAAAGTAAACGACTGCAGAGTCTGACGAAAGGTTTTCTTTGTCAATAATAGAGTATGAAATTGAATCAAGTGGACTGATATTATCAATTGTATCCCAATTTGAAAGACCTGCATTTGGTGTGTAAGAGATAGAATCTAAACTAAAGGTACTTGAGGTGATGATTGAAGTGGTAAGATCAGTTTTTCCCAATGAAAGTTTGCCATGCATTGGGAGGGTGTAAATCTTAACTTTAAGATTTTCAGGGGATTCAATATCATTTCCATTGAATGTGAATGCTTTAGTTGTATCTTGATCGAGCTCAACTGTAGATCCTTGAGTTGTTGGTGGGGTATTAATATAGGTGAATTCAACATAACCAAGAGCATCACCAGTTGATAATGGACCATATGGGAAAGTTAATTTTGAATCATCAATACAATTAATTGTAAAGGTATCAGATATACTACTATATGGGGTTGAAGTTTTAGATGGATCCAATTGGAAACTATAACTATTACTCGAAAGTAATTTTGGAACGGATTTAATTAAAACACCTTCAGAATCAAACATCTCAATTTGTTTTGGAATGACTACAACTGAACATAATACATTATCTTTATCAAAATCTTCAGTTATTAAGTTTTGAGTGATACCAGAACCAGATTGTGAGGTAAAGGTATAAGAATTAACGGTTAAAGTTGGTTTATGATTAATTGGATCAACGGTTACGGCTGTAGTTTTAATGCTCGATAGTTCTTTAAATGTATCCATAACTTGATATGAATAACTATCAGGACCAGTGTAACCTGGATTTGGTCTGTAGTAATGATTAAGTGGTGCTTTTCCTTGTGTGGCAATGGTAGAACCATTTACAACAGTAACTAAGATACCATGGGATGGTGCAGTAGTAATGACAGCAATTAAATTATTTACTGGTGGAATTGAGTTTGGATTGTAATCATCGATATCTGGATCAGTACCAGTTATTTGATGTACAGCAGAATCTAAATAATCTTGATAACAAGAGTAATTTGGAATAGCAATGACATCAGGTGCGACATTAGTACGATCACCAACAATGTTAACATTAACAGTGACTGAATTTGACTCTAAACCTTCATTGTCAGTTGATGTGAATGATATTGATGCATAATTTGAAACTGCTACTGGTTCTTCATTAACGAAACAAATCACTTGATTGGCCTTGTTGTTACTATATGGAATAGCAGAGTATTGTTGTTTTGGTGCAATAATAGTACTTGTGGCAGAATCAAAAGTACAAGAACAGTCCTTTGAAGAACATGAGTAGAATGTACCCGATGAACCCTTTGAGACAGAGGTGATTGTAAAAGTTGCAGAAGTTGAATCTGAATCAGTTGATACTAAAGTTAAAGGAATAGTACCTCTTGGAATAACTGAAACGGGATTTGTTGATGAGGAGACAGGAGCTACATTTGAATGAACGATTTTGAATTCTACTGAACACGATTGTGCTGAGAATGCGTTTGAACTATCGACAGCTTGGAATGATAATGTAAGGGTGACATCATTAGTTGGATTAACAGTTTGAGTGAATATAATATTCTCACCTTTGGTAATTTTAGTAGATGAAGTAATAGTGGCACCCTTATAAGTGAATGTACCATAAGCAGTTAAGTCGGTTGGTTTGGTAAATGTAAGACTTGGTGAAGCATCTTCAAAATCACTAGCATCCAAAGTGAAAGTTGTTGCGGTTTTCAAAGATGTGATAATGGTTGCTGATGGTGATTTACAGATTGGTAATTGATTGACTCTATTAATTATAATTGAAACAGTTGCGCTAGCTGCACTATCAACACAACCATCATTGGCAATGAATTTAAGAGTATTTGATGTTAAATAGTTTGTTGCTGGAGTGTAGGTAAACACTTCAGTTGATGGATAATATTTTGATTGAGTTGAAACATCATTTCCATTACTATCGGTAATAACACCAGCACCGGTTGGTAAGGTTGAAGTGAATTTAAATGTTAAGATATTTGAATCTGGATCAGTACCTGTTAATTTAAATGTGGAAAAAGAGTTTTGGTTTACAGAGAACGCACTCGAGGTTGCAACTGGTGGACGATTGTAATTGATTGAAATATCAGTTTGACCATAACCCATTGCTGAGATTGAAGCAACTGGTGATGTAATAGTAGTACCTGATGGGAGTGATAATTTAAGACCACTGACGGTTTGTTGAGTTGATCCAGTTGATGATACAGTAACAGTTGATGGGACAGAGGATACAAATGATGCACCAGTTGCTGTTAAATCAGATTTGTAAACAATTTTTGATAAAACACTCTTAACACCAGCTAATGCTTTTGATGACCAATCAGCAGCGGTTGCGGTTGAGACGGCACTATAACCAAAACCTGATGATGAAATTGCTGAGGCCCAATTTGGAAGTGATGAAGCACCATAACCTACGACTACTGGTACAACTGATTTTCCAACAAAGGCATTGGTAAATGAGGTTACAGCTGCTGATGCAGAGGCATGATCACTATCGGTAATGATAACAATAACTTTGAAAGAACCAGTATTCCAACCTAATGAAGCTGAAACTGCTGCAGTTGCGGCTGAAAGTGAATTACCGTTTGAAGTTGAGGTGTAAGATGATGGACTATAAAGATTGATACCAGCACCGATAGCACTACCAATAACTAGTGATGGTGAGAAGGTAATTGGTGATGAGGTATAATCACTGAAATAACCTAGACCAAATTGAGTGGTTTCACAAATATTTTCAACGTTTGCGACGAATGTTGACATACCAGATTTAATAGCATCAAATATATTTTTGGAAGCCACATTTGTATCAACTAAAACGTAAACATCGAGGTTATTAATTGGAGCTGGAATACTAACTACGGTTGGTATTTCATAATTTGGAACACTTGTGAGATAAACTTGAACTTTGGTTGGGTTGATAAATGATGGATTACCGTAGGAAGTTGAGATATTACTATTTACTAAATCACCACAGCTTTGTGATGATGATACACTGCAATCAGCACCAGTCCAACCATTGTTACATAAACATTTACCATCACTATTTACACCACTATTTGGAACACCGTTTACACAACTTGGTACTGGGTCACAATTTTCACCATAAAAACCATCTTTACATTCGAAACATTGATATGTTGGATCCCAATTTCCGACACATTTACAAACACCTCCTACTTTAATACCACCATTACCGCAATCAGGTTTTGCTAATAGAAAAGAAAGAAAAAAAATATTATATTAGAATTAATGAAATATATATAAATAAAAAACTAATTAATATTTACCAACTAAAATTGTAAATGAACGAACTGAAGAAGTTAAACCAGTTGAATCTGAACAAACAGCAGAAACAACATATGAACCAGTGTTTGCAGTTGTTGGTGTCCAAGTGATTGTTGTATTTGAGGTTGCACCGGTTACTGGAATTTTAGTGGTTACACCATATGGAAGATTAGCAGTTTGAATGGAAACAGTTCTTCCTGGCAAAATAGTTTTACATGAGAGAGTTAGGGAAGTGGTGGTATCGATTGGGAATAATTTTGTTTCACCATCATCTGGAGTTGGTGGAGAGACAAAATCTGGTGGGTAATTTGTAGTGGTACAAGTATCGATAGTGGTTGAACCAGAATTGGTACAACCTTTACATTGAGAATTACCAGTACAAGATGTACCGGCATTTGAACAAGTTGGGTCGCAAGTACCAGTTTCAGTGACAGATTGAAGAAGGAAATCTACGACGATATAGGCTTTATCTGAATCTTCGATATAAATTTGTGTAGAGTAAAGACCAACAGAGGTTGGAAGGAAATAACAGTTACCAGTAGAATCAATTGTCATACCACTTGGTTGAGTCATTGGATAAACGGTTGAGAATTTAAAAGCGAGGGCTGATGATTGGCCAGGTTGTACATTTTGATCGGATGCAATTACACGGAAGTTATTGTTTTTGTTTGCGACAACCTGAACAATTGGAATCATTCCAGATACTGGTGGCCAATTTACTGCTGATAAGGCATTTTTATTATCAATTTGTACACTGGTTGTAATATTCCAAGATGCATCTCTATTGTTTAAAAGTGAACTAATTCTACAACAACTTGTGAAAATAGCTGTATAAGTTCCAATAGTACCAGATGCTTGTGCTGGATAGGTTTTGGTTGTAGTAAAATAACCAGTGAACCAATCATTAACAGTATCGAAATCAGTAACTGTAACGATGACACTTACTGATCCAACACCACTTCCAAAATTTAATGTACCAACATTTACAGTATTACCAACTTTAATACTTGTTGTTGATGAATAGAAATATCTCGTTCTATATGCAAAATTTGATGTAAATTTAATTGTCTATAAAAAAAAAAAATTAAAAAAAAAAAATTAAAAAATTAAAAAAAGAATATTAATATATTGTGATTAAATAAAATAATTTGGTTTAAAATTTGTAACATACACGATAGTCTGTGGTGGGTTGGTAAGAAATAGTACCAAAACGGAAATGAGATGCTATAAATTGAATTAATAAAATTGTAAGTAAAAAAAATAAATTTCAAATAATTATTATTATTATTATTATTATTATTATTATTATTATTATTATTATTATTATTATTATTATTATTATTATTATTATTATTATTATTATTATTATTATTATTATTATTATTATTATTATTATTATTATTATTATTATTATTATTATTATTATTATTTTTTTTTGTTTTTTTTTATTATTTTTTATTATTTTTTTTTATTAGTTTTTTTTATTATTTTTTTTTATAATTTTTTTTTATTATTTTTTTTATTATTTTTTTTGGTTATTTTTTTTTATTATTTTATTTTATTATTTTTTTTTTTTTTTTTTTACATACCATCCGTTAATATAAATAATGATATTAATAAAAGAAATAAATAGAATAATTTATTCATTTTTATAAAAATTTTATCTCGGTGAAAGAAGAGGAAAAAAAAAAAAAAAAAAAAAAAACCAGAAATAAAAACTGGTCAAAGAAATTTTATTCTTTGTTATAAAAATACAGTGACAATTACAAATGATAAAAAAACTTTTTTTTTTTTTTGTTTTTTACTTTTCTCTTTTTTTTTTTATTTTTTTTTTTATTTTTTTTTTTTATTTTTTTATTTTTTTTTATTTTTTTTTTTATTTTTTTAAACCAAAAAAAAAAAAAACGGATCTGTCAAAAATGTGCTGAGTGTCAATCCGTTAAAAAAAAAATCTAGATTCCGCAGTAAAAATTAGATTGGCATAAAAATTTTTAGTCCATGGCAATTACCCATTTGCATGCCAAAAAGTAATTAATATCAATGTCAATAATAAATAATTTTGATTGTAAAAAAAAAAAATTAAAACTAAAATAGGTTTAATTTGTTGTTTTACACAATCAAAATTATTTATTATTGAAATTATTATTAAATACTTTTTGGAATGCGAATGGGTAAATGCTATGGACTAAAAAAATTTTCTTGCAATACTTTTTTTTTTTTTATTTCTCTTTATTTAAAAAGAGCAATTTTATTATTAATAACCTTTTTTTTTTTTTGAAGCTAATATTTTTTTTTATAAAAAATAGTTTATTATAATATAATTAGCATTATTTTTTTATTTATAATTTTTTTTTTTTTTTTTTTTTTATTTTTTTTTCGAAACTACTAAAAATATTAAGGTGAAAAAATTAAATTAAAAAAATAAAAAATTTTTTTATCGTTTTTTTATTTCTTTTTTTTTTTTTCAATGCATTGAAAACAAAATGATTTTACAGCTAAAAATGGATGTAAAAAAAAAAAAATATCTGTTGGGAAACACTACGTTTTTAAAAAAACATCTTTTTCATTGTGGCATAAAAAAATAATTTTCAATATAAAAATATACATCCATTTAAAAGGATATTTTTTTAAAACGAGGTGATTTAAATCATATTTTTTTTTGAAAAAATAATTAATATTATGAAAATAATAAATTAAGTTATAGATTTAAAAAAAAAAAAAAAAAAAAAAAAAGTGAATATAAAAATGTATGAGCTTCTTGGGTTAATATTTTTATTTTTTTTTATTTTTTTTAATTTTTTTTATTATAGACACAAATAAAAATAAGAATAAAATAATTTGAAAAAAAACAAAAATTAATTTTTAAAAAAAAAAAAATACACTTTCAAAAATCTCATTTTTTTTATTTTATTTTGTTTAATTTTTTTTTTTTTTTTTTTTCTTTATTTTTTCAATCATTTGAACTTTCATAAATTTTTGATACATAGGATGTTGAAGATTGCTCATAAATTGGATTACTAGAAACATCACCAATGAAAGCACCTTCGTCAAAGAAAGAGTCAGTTGGTGGCGAGGATTTTTTTATTAATCTCCAAAAACCAACAGCAAGTAGAGCAGCACCAGCAGCACCAGCAGCAATAGCACCAGATAAAATAGTTTTATTATCAGTGGTATGAGTTGTAATAATAGGATCATTGATTACAATTTTAACATAGCTTGTTACATTTAAATGTGATTGATATCTGACTGCCACTGGTGCATTATATCCCAAATCATCAATAAATAATTTTAGACTATAGTTTCCACTAATAAAACCAGTGACAGAGATAGTGGATATAGATGAGTTAAGAGATTTCTTTGAACCCATACATGTAATAATGGCAAAATTTAAATCTGGTTTACAATTTATTGAATGGGAGAAAGATAATTTAACTTGACCATTTGGTACAGCTTTTTCATTGGATATCTCGTTATCTACTATCGATACAATCATTGAAATATTATTGTTTACAGAATCCGGATCATCCAAGGTTACATTAGTAATGAAGATGGTTAAATTAGTTTGACCAATATAAATATTTGAATTTGAACCAATATAGATTTTAGGTGGAAGGTTAATATTGTTTACATTAATTGTTACAGTAATCGTTGAAGATATGGCTCCTTTTTCATCCACAATACTAAAAGGAATACGACAATAACCAATACCAATTGTTCGAGGCGATGGAACAAAAACTACATAAAAATAACCATCATTTGAATTTATTTCAACATTTGGGTTGGAACGAGTAATTAATGAACCTAATAAATTTGGAGCACTTGAATTATAGGTATAAAGTGAACCACGTAGTGGAGGGTTTAAAATTAAACCGACCAATGGAATGGTTTGATTATCAATATCATGACCTAAAAATTTAATTAAAATTGAACTATTGATATTGAAATTAATAGTTGAATCACTAATACCATTGGCAAAAACTATTTCTTTTTTACTAGATAAATTATCATTTAAAAGTTTATAGCTTATTAATTCAGCGATTGGAGGTTGATTTACATGAATTACATTAACGACAATGGTATATACTTGGGAAACAACCTCACCATCAAAGAGTAGGAATTCAATTTGATCAAAGTTTGGACCAAATTGATTTTTTGGTGGAGCATATGCAAAGTTGTATGATTTTGAACCAATTCGTTCACTTGGATATTGAGTGATCTCTTTATCTATAATACCCTCTTTACCTAAATTATATGAAACCAATAACTTTCCACGACCAGAAAAACTTAAAACTCTTACACTCACAGATAATCCACCCCCTCCCACAACACCTTCAATTGTTAATGGGTAATTGGTATTTTGGAATACATTTATTTCACTTTGACCAATGTATACTGGTGGGTTTCTTGATCTAACTTGGAATGACATTGTTACAGAAGAAGCTAAAAGATCTTGTGAATCAGCTATTGAATATGAAATTTTATCTAATGGACCTAAATGACCAACTGTATCCCAATTTGAGAGAGTAGCAAATGGTTTGTATGTTAGTGAATCTAAAGCAAAAAGATTTTTTTCAATTAATTCTTTGGTTAACACAACTTGGTCAGAGGTTTTCAAAAGCTGACCATTAACTGGTAGAGAATATAATTTAACTCTAAGTAATGATACCTCTGATTCTATATCAGTTCCATTAAAAGAAAAGGAGATAAAGGAATCTTGATCTAATTCAACTGAACCACTTTCACTCTTTGGTGGAGTATTAACATAGGTATATTGAATATTACCAATAGTGTCACCAGTTGATAATGAACCAAATGGTAGGGTTAGTTTACTATCGTCTTTACAATTAATAGTGAATGTACTTTGGGTATTTGAAAATGGAATAGGTGTAATAATTGATGGGTTCAATAATTTAAAACTAAAACTATTATTAGAAAGCTCGTTTGGAACAGAAGAAATTAATAAACCATTGGAATCATACATAGTGAATTGTTTTGGAAGAGCTACCACTGAGCAAAACACATTATCGCCATCTTTATCAGTTGTGGTTAATTTTTGTTTATCACCTTCGCCACCATTTTCTGAAGTAAATGCATAAACATTAATAAAAACATTTGGTTTATGATTAATTGGATTAACAGTAATGGTTGTTTTTAAAATTGGTGATGTTTCTTTAAATGTATCCACAACTTGATATGAATAACTATCAGTGCCAGCGTAGCCTTGATTTGGTCTATAGTAATGATAGAGTGGTACTTTTCCTTGGGTGGCCAAGGTTGAACCGTTTTCAACAGTAACTAAAATACCATGAGTTGGTGCGGTAGTTATAATAGCATTTAAATTATTATCATTGGAGTTTGGATTATAATCATCGATATCTGGATCAGTACCAGTTATTTGGTGTACAGTAGAATCTAAATAATCTTGATAGCAAGAGTAATTTGGAATAGCAGTGGCAACAGGTGGACTATTTGCACGATTTCCGACAATACTTATTGTGACTGTTGCTTGATTTGATTCTAAACCTTGATTATCAGTTGATGTGAATGAAATCGAGGCATAGTTTGAGACTGCTGCAGGTTCATAATTAACATAACAGATCGAGATGCTAGCTTTATTATTGATGTATGAAGTCTTTGGATATTGTTTAACATCTGTAACATTATTAAAATCAGCAGACCCAGCAGCACATAAACAACCATTGGTAGCACATGTATAGAAGGTACCATTAAAGCCATTGGTTTTTTTAATTGTAAAAGTTGCAGAAGTTGAATCAAAATCATTTGAATATAAAGTAAAAGAAACATTACCTCTTGGAATAACTGAAACCGACTCTCCTACAGATACAGGCGCTTCATTTTTATGGATTACATTTATAATTAAACTACATGAATCTGAAAGTAAATTAGTGGTATCAATTATTTGGTAACTTATAGATATTGAAATGTTTGATGGGTTCTTTGTTTGTTGAAAAAAAAGATTTATTTCGTTTTTGAATATTGTCCCCGAAGAGATTTTACTGTTATTATAGGTTAAAATTCCGTATTGCTCCAAGTTTTCTAATTCCGAGTTTACAAAGAATTTTGCATTTAGTAATGATGAATCATCTTCAAAATCCGATGCAATAAGTGAAAAACGAATAATCTCACCAAATGTAGATGAAACCACAGTAGTTCGGCACTCTGGGGGTTGAGGTACTCTGATAATTGAAATTAAAAGTGAACCTGAATCACTTGTCAAGCAACCATCATCAACACTAAAAGCTACGGATAATGGTTTTAAATAATTTTTATAAGGATAAAAAGTAAATACTTCATCGGCTGGGTATGATTTGGTTTTTTGGGATGAAACATCAATTCCTTGGCTTGAATTAATTTGACCTTCTGTTTTGGATAAAAATGAAGTAAATTTAAATGTTAAAATATTATTATCAACATCACTTCCTCCCAATTTAAATTCTTTTTTAGAATTTTGATTACAAGAAAATCCTCCAGAATTAGGGGTTGGAGAATGATTGATACTTAAGTATATTTCAATCCTTTCGAATCCAATCGCTGATACTAAAATATATGGTTCAATACTTTCATTACTGGCAAAAGCAAATGAGAGACCATCAATTGAGCTTATAACCTTACTATCAGGATTAATTGGTATTTTGGGTGGAATCGATTTTAAAAATTGCAATCCATTAGATTTAGTGCTAGATTTAAAGATAATGTTTTGCAAAAGTCCATTACCGAATTCTGTTGAGGATGTTTCTTTGAAGCCTGATACTAAAGAAGCTTTCCACGATGTCGATGTTGGTGATTTTTTATATACTCCAAAACCACATTTTGATAATAAAGAACTCCAATTGCCAAGTGCAACATTAATTCCAATAACCAATGGAGCAATTGATCCTTCAATGAATCCACTATTGAAATCATCACTTTCTTTTGATTGTATATCAGTTTTGGAAATGATAATCATACTTCTAAAAGAATTTGGTCTCCAACCCAATGGGGTTTTTGCAGCACTAATTGCCCCAGATAAAGATGCTCCTTTTGTAGATGCATTGTAGCCTCCCCATGTGTTGTTTTCTAACTTTGTTATATAATTTCCATCACCTATTTTTGCCAAATTACCAAACACACCATTAGAATCAATAACTCCTACTCCAAAAGATATACTTTCTATTGAGAGATCTTCTTTAAGATTAAGTTGGCCCAATTGAGAAAGAATATCTTTATAACTTTTCTCATCTTGATTGATATCAATTAAAAAGTATATATCAAGTTGTTTGTTTCCAAAAGGAAAATTAATATTGATTGGAACTTCATAGCTTTGATTTTTTCCCAAATATAACCGGAGTTCAACTGGATTAATAAATGACTGTGATTTAACTGTAGAATTAAGAATACCACTTTGTATTAAACTACAAGACTTACTGTCCGAAATTGAGCAATCGTCGCCAGTCCACCCATTATTACAATAGCATTTACCATCTCCCAGTATGCCACTCTTTGGCTTACCATGAATACAACTTGGGACAGGTACACAATCTAAACCATAATATCCATTTGAACAATCTAAACAATCACTCTCTGATGTCCAATTTTGTAAACATTTACAAATACCAGATTCTTTATAACCTCCATTTCCACACTCTGGTCTTTCTTTTTTATTTATAAAAAAAAAAAAATAGAAAAAAAATCTTAGAATATATTTTTTAAAAAAAATTAATATTATTTTCTAATAATAGAATACTTACTAACAACAAAAGACACCATTGTAGTAACTTCTAGATTAGAATCACTACATGTTATAGCTTTTACATAGGAGCCTTCATTTAAAATCGTAGGAGACCATGATAAAGTTAGATTGGAGGTTTTTCCTATTTCTTGTTTTATCATTTGAAAACCCAAGGGGAAACCAATAGGTGCAATTGTGGTGTTTTTGTCTGGAAAACTAGTGGAGCATGAAACGGTTATTGCATTAGTATAGAAATCACCAACGACAAATGTTTTTACTTCATCAGGTTTAGGTGTTGGAGGATAAATAAAAATGGGCAATGGTGATGTACAAGCATTAAGAGTTGTTGAATTAAATTTTTGATCACACTCGATACAATCCCTATTTGCTATACAAGAATTACCCGAGTTTGAACATGACGGATGACAATTTCCGGTTTCAGCCACAGAATTCAATAAAAAGTCAATACTAATATATGCACCATCTTTATCAGTAATAACAACTTGGGTACAATAAAGACCTATACTATCAGGTTTAAAATGAATTTCTCCTGTTATACTGTTGAGAGAAATTCCAGGAGGTTGGTGCATACCTTCTAACAATTTAAAAACGAGATTTGATGTTTCTCCATCAGTAGGATTTTGGTCAATAGCAACAACTTTGAAATTATTGTTTTTACCATAATTCACAGGGACAATAGGTTTCATTCCAGATACTGGTGACCAATTTATTTTTTGAAATGGGTTTTTATTATCAATCTGAACCAGTGTTTGTAATATCATTGGTTCTCCTTGGTTATTTAATAGAGTCATGATTCTACAACATTCCCCATATGTTACAGTATAATTTTTTTGGGTCCCAGGTGGTAATGCTGAGTAAGTGTGATATATTTCACCAGTACCATAAGACCAGTCATTCAATAGGTCAATACTCACTGGCTTCAACTCTAACCCTCCACCTATTGAATCCCCAAAATCTATATAAATACTCATTGTTGATGGATACATACTGGTTCTATATGCAATATCAAATGTAAATTTAATTGTTGAATAATTATCATATGGGCTCCATTTTAATGTTCCAAATCTTAAATGTGACGCTTAAAGAATTAAGGTTAAAAATAAAATATTAGAAATTTTTAATTTTTTAATAAAAAATATTTTAATTTATTACCATTTGAATTTACAACAAATAAAAATAATAAAAATTTTAATATAAACTTATTCATTTTTTTACTAATAATAAAAAAAAAAAATAATTAAAAAAATAATAAAAAAAAAAATAAAAAAAAAAAAAATTTTTTTACTAATAATAAAAAAAAAAAATTAGAAATTTTATAAAAACTAACATCTTTCAATATAACTATTTTAAAAAAAGAAATCCACCCATTTATTAAAAAAAAATAAAAAAAAATCGAAAAAAGAGAGAGAGAGAGAGACACTATTTTATTATAAAAATCATTCTTAGAAAATTTGATCCAATTTTAAAAAGTGTGAAAAGATTCTAAAAAATTTTTTTTTAATCGTCCAATAAATTTTTTTTTAAAAAAAGAATCCTGCAATTTATTTAAAATTCTAAAAGCCACTTTTTTTTTTATTAAAAAAAAAAAAAATCGATATGAATTTCTAACAAATTTTTAATTTTTGGTTGGTGAAGAAAATTGGGTCCCTGCCAATCATAATTAAATAAATTACATAATTATCTTTTGATTATTTTTAGATAATAAATTATTTTCATTAAATTTAAGTATTTTTCTGTAACAGGTTCCATCAATTTCATTACACAAAAGAAAATCTAATAATAGATGAATATTATTTTTATAGAAAAAAGAAATAAAAAAAATTAAAAAATTAGAATTGAATGAAATTATTGAATAATTTTATTTAGTAAAATAGATCGAATAAGGCTTAATCGGTATTATCTGATGCAGATTGATAAAGGGGATTTTCAGCAGCGGTTGCTGATTGTTCGTATAATGGATTAGCGTTGACACCATCACCAAGGAAAGCTGCTTCACTAAAGAATGTATCAGTTGGTGGTGCAGCTTTCTTTAATAATTTCCACGCAGCAGCAGCAATTAAAGCAGCACCAGCGGCAGCACCAGCAATAGCACCTGTTAAAACAGTCTTATTGTTGGTGGTTTGAGTGGTGGTTTCTGGTGCATTAACTTTAATCTCTACATAACCGGTTGCATTTAAATGTGATATATCTCTGACGGCAGCTGGTGCATTGTAACCTAAATCGTCAACAAAGAGTTTAAGACGATAGTTACCAGCGGTTGAGGCTGTAACAGAGATCGATGTGATAGAATTATTGAGTGCTTGTTTTGTACCAATACATGAGACTGATGCCAAAGTTTTATCGTAATTACACATTGAACTTTGGGTGAATGAAAGTTGAACGTTAGTGAGAGGTGCAACAATGTCATCCTTTTCACCAACGATTGAAACAATAATTGAAACGTTATTGTTTACAGAATCTGGATCATCAAATTGAACACCTGAAACAGAGAGAGTTAAATTGGTTTGAGTTGTGTAGTTTTTGTTACCAATGAGTACGTATGGTGCAATATTAACAGTATTAACGTTAATTGAGACTAAGGCAGTTGGTGACATAAGACCACCATTATCAATCATAACAAATGGTACTTTTGCATACGATTCAGCAGCTGTACCTTTGGTTGGTACAAACACAACATAATAATAACCATCTTTAGGGTTTTGATAAACATTTGGGAATGAACGACTAATTAATGCCTTCGATGAGTTTGATGAAGTTGGGTCATAGGTATAGAGTAAACCACGAAGTGGAATATTTAAAACCGATGAATTTAATGGAGTAACTTGATCGACATCAATATCACTACCAGCGTATTTAATTAAAACTGAAGTATTAGTATTCATATTGATTAATGATGAGTTGCCAAATAAGATTTCACTTGAATCTCCATTTAAAATCTTATAACTGATTAACTCGATTGTTGGTGGTTGATTGACATGAATAACATTTACAGTGACGTTGTAAAGTTCAGAGTAGAGATCGCCATCATAGAGTTTGAAGTAGATGTAATCGAATTTTGGACCATACTTGTTGTGTGGTGGTTTGTATGCGTAGTTGTATGAGGTTGAACCAGTTTGATCATTTGGATATGATGTGATTTCTTGATCCATTGTACCTTCACTACCCATATTATGAGCGATATAGAAAGTACCATTTCCAGTGAAACTAATAACTTGAATATTGACTTGTGAACCACCATTTCCAACTTTACCAGTGATAGTTAATGGGTAACGAGTGTTTTGTAATACATCGATTTCTTCTGCACCAGTGTAAACTGGTGGATTTCTTGGTCTGACACTGAAGTAAATAATATCAGAATCTGATGTAAGACCTTGTGGATCAACTACAGCGTATGAAATTGAATCGAGTGGACTTTGTTGATCAAAGGTATTCCAATTTGAAAGACCTGCATTTGGTTTGTATGCGAGTTGACTGAGAGTGTATTTGGTTGAGGAGGTATTTAATGAAGTAAGTTCTTCACCAGTAGAAGTAATTAAAAGTTTACCATTGATTGGTAATGAAAGGATTTTAACTTGAAGATCTGATGATGGTGATTCAATATCTGAACCATTGACTGTAAATGATTTAGTGGTATCTTGATCGAGTTGAACTGTACCACCTTGAGAGCTTGGTGGAGTATTGATATAAGTATATTGAACGTTGGCAACGACATTACCAGTTGATAATGATCCATATGGGAATGTTAATGCTGTAACATCTTTACAAGAAATGGTGAAAGTACTTGAAACATTGGTGTATGGAGTTGGTGTAATTGTTGATGGACTTGGGAAATCAAAACTGTATGTATTGCTTTTGAGATCGGTTGGGACAGATGTAATTAAATTACCTTCTGAATCGTACATACTAATTTGACTTGGAATTGAGATGACTGAACAAATAACTTTATCACCATCTTTATCACTAGTTGCTAATGTTTGTGTGACACTACCACCAGATTGAGAAGTGAAGGAATATGAACTAACTACAACGCTTGGTTTATGATTAATTGGATTAATAGTAACAGTTGTAGTTAAAATTGGTGAGGTTGCTTTGAATGTGTCCATAACTTGATATGAATAACTATCAGTACCACTATAACCTGGGTTTGGTCTGTAGTAATGATTGAGTGGAGCATTTCCTTGTGTGGCAACAGTTGAACCATTTACAACGGTAACTAAAATACCATGAGTTGGTGCAGTGGTAATGATGGCGATTAAATTGTTTACTGGTGGAATTGAGTTTGGATTGTAATCATCGATATCTGGATCAGTACCAGTGACTTGGTGTACAGCGGAATCTAAATAATCTTGATAACAAGAATATGGTTGAATTGGAGTGGCAACAGGTGGATTGTTTGCACGATTACCAACAATATTTACAACTACTGTGACAGAGGTTGACTCTAAACCTTGGTTATCAGTTGATGTGAATGAAATAGAAGCATAGTTTGAAACTGCTGCAGGTTCTTCATTGAGGAAACAAATTAATTGATTGGCAACTTTATTGGAGTATGAAATTGTTGAATATTGTTTACCATCAGTAATATCGGTACGACCAGCTGATCCTGTGGCACATAAACAATCACCAGTGGAACATGAATAGAAAGTACCCTTTGCGCCATTGGTAACTTTTTTAATTGTAAATGTTGCAGAAGTTGAATCTGAATCAGTTGATACTAAAGTTAAAGAAACATTACCTCTTGGAATAACTGAAACTGGTGTGGCGGAAGATGAAACTGGTGCAATATTTGTATGAACGAGACTAACTGTTAATGTACAAGTACTTACTGATAATGCATTTGAACTATCGACAGCTTGGAATGACAATGGAACAGAAACAGCACTAACTGGATTAACAGTTTGTGTGAAAATGATTGGTGACCCAGTTTTAATTTTAGTTGAGGAAGTAATGGCAACACCGTTATAAGTGAATGTACCATAGGCAGTTAAATCGGTTGGTTTAGTAAATACCAAGTTAGTGTTGGTTTGATCCTCGAAATCGGTACCTGTTACATAAATGATAACTTGACTATTTAAAAGTCCTGCTGTTGAGTTACTATTACATGTTGGTAATTGATTGACTCTATTAATTGTAATTGAAACAGTTGCATAAGTTATACTATCAACACAGCCATCATTGGCAATGAATTTAAGAGTATTTGATGTTAAATAGTTTGTTGCTGGAGTGTAGGTAAACACTTCAGTTGATGGATAATATATTGATTGAGTTGAAACATCATTTCCATTACTATCGGTAATAACACCAGCACCGGTTGGTAAGGTTGAAGTGAATTTAAATGTTAAGATATTTGAATCTGGATCAGTACCTGTCAATTTAAATGTGGAAAAAGAGTTTTGATTTACAGAGAATGAACTTGAGGTTGCAACTGGTGGACGATTGTAATTGATTGAAATATCCATACGACCATAACCCATTGCCGAGATTGAAGCAACTGGTGATGTAATAGTAGTACCTGATGGGAGTGATAATTTAAGACCACTGACGGTTTGTTGAGTTGATCCAGTTGTCGATACGGCAACAGTTGATGGGACAGAGGATACAAATGATGCACCAGTTGCTGTTAAATCATATTTGTAAACAATTTTTGATAAAACAACTCTTAAACCAACGGTAGCTTTAGCGGCTAAATCAGCAGCGGTTGCGGTTGAGACGGCACTATAACCAAAACCTGATGATGAAATTGCTGAGGCCCAATTTGGAAGTGATGAAGCACCAAAACCTACGACTACTGGTACAACTGATTTTCCAACAAAGGCATTGGTAAATGAGGTTACAGCTGCTGACGCAGAGGCATGATCACTATCGGTAATGATAACAATAACTTTGAAAGAACCAGTATTCCAACCTACTGAAGCCGAAGCTGCTGCAGTTGCGGCTGCAAGTGAATTACCATTAGAAGTTGTGGTGTAAGATGATGGATTATAAAGATTGATACCAGCACCGATAGCACTACCAATAACTAGTGATGGCGAGAATGTAATTGGAGATGTGGTATAATCACTGAAATAACCAAGACCAAATTGAGCATTTTCACAAACACTGGTGAAGGAAGAAACTATTGAAGAAACACCCGATTTAATGGTACCGAAGGTATTTGATGATGCAACATTAGTATCAACTAAAACGTACACATCGAGGCTATTAATTGGAGTTGGAATACTAACCACTGTTGGTATTTCATAATTTGGAACACTTGTGAGATAAACTTGAGCCTTGGTTGGGTTGATAAATGATGGACTACTATATGAGATGGAAAGATTACTATTTACTAAATCACCACAGCTTTGTGAGAAAGATACGCTACAATCAGCACCAGTCCAACCATTGTTACATAAACATTTACCATCACCATTTACACCACTATTTGGAACACCGTTTACACAACTTGGTACTGGGTCACAATTTTCACCATAAAAACCATCTTTACATTCGAAACATTGAGATGTAGGATCCCAATTACCCTTACATTTACAAACGCCAGCATCTTTAATACCACCATTGCCACAATCAGGTTTTGCTAAATAAAAATAATAATAATAAAAATAATAATTAGAATCTATATATATATATATAAAATAAAAAACTAATTAATATTTACCAACTAAAATTGTAAATGAACGAACTGAAGAAGTTAAACCAGTTGAATCTGAACAAACAGCAGAAACAACATATGAACCAGTATTTGCAGTTGTTGGTTTCCATGATAAGGTTACATTATTTATTTGGCCAGTTACTGGAGTTGTAGTTGAGATACCAAATGGAAGGTTAGCCAATTGAATGGAAGTAGTTCTGGCAGAAAATGGAGTTCTACATGAGAGAGTTACACTAGTGGTAGAATTAATTGGGAAACCTTTTGTTTCACCATCATCTGGAGTTGGTGGAGAGACAAAATCTGGTGGGTAATTTGTAGTGGTACAAGTATCGATAGTGGTTGAACCAGAATTGGTACAACCTTTACATTGAGAGTTTTGGGTACAAGCTGTACCAGAGTTTGTACAAGTGGAATCGCAAATACCATTTTCAGTGACAGATTGAAGAATAAAATCTACGACGATATAGGCTTTATTTGAATCTTCGATATAAATTTGTGTAGAGTAAAGACCAACAGAGGTTGGAAGGAAATAACAGTTACCAGTAGAATCAATGGTCATACCACTTGGTTGAGTCATTGAATAAACGGTTGAGAATTTAAAAGCGAGGGCTGATGATTGGCCAGGTTGTACATTTTGATCGGAGGCAATGACACGGAAGTTATTGTTTTTACCATATTTAACTTGAACAATTGGAACCATACCAGATACTGGTGGCCAATTTACTGCTGATAAGGCATTTTTATTATCAATTTGAACACTGGTTGTAATATTCCAATATCCACCTGCATTATTAATAAGTGAACCAATTCTACAACAATCGGTAAAAATGGCTATATAAGTTCCAATAGTACCAGATGCTTGTGTTGGATAGGTTTTAGTCACTGTATATGAACCGGTGAACCAATCATTGGTAGTATCAAAACTAGTTACTGTTACGTATACAGAAACTGTTGATGAACCATCACCATAGTTTAAACTACCGACATTGACTGAATCACCAATCTTGATGGAAGATGCTGTGGAATAGAAAAATGTAGTTCTATATGCAAAATTTGATGTAAATTTAATTGACTATATAAAAAAAAATATATAAAAAAATAAATAAATAAAAAATTAAAAAAGATATTAAAAAAAAATATATAAGTATTAATTCTTTTAGATAATAATATTGATCCAGTTAAAATCGTACATTATATGTAGTTTGAGGTTGGTAAGAAATTGTACCAAAACGGAAATGTGATGCTTTAAATTGTGAAAAAATAATTAGTAAACTAATTTTTTTTTTTTTTTTTTTGTGATTTTTTTGTTTTTTTTATTTTTTTTTATTTTTTTTTTTGTTTTTTTATTTTTTTATTTTTTTTTTTTGGACAAGGTTGTCGTTTTGGTTAAAAATTCTTTTTTTTTCCGCATAAAAAAAAAAAAAAAAAAAAAAAAAAAATTAAATTTAATTAAATTCTAAATTATTTGATTACTTAAAACTTACCTTCAATTAAATAAAAAAGAGCTAAGAAAACAAATAAAATTTTAATAAATTTATTCATTTTATTATTTATTGTTTTTATTATTTTTTTTTTGGAAAAAAAAAAAAAAATTTGTTTAAAAAAATTTAAGAGTTAAATGGGTTGATTTGTTTTTGTTTATTTGTTTATTTTTTTAATTACTAAATTTGAAAAAAAATAGAATAAATAAATAAATTGTTCGTCCAGAAAATAAAAAAAAATTTATTGGAAATTAATTTATTATTTTTTTTTTTTTTTTTTTTTTTTTTATTCAAAAAAAAAAAATAAAAAATTTATTGTTATAATGTTACAAAGAGAATGTTGATGACTTTTTTTATAAAAATAAAATTGAAAAAGGTTTTTAACTAATCAACTTTTTTTTTTTTAAAAAAAAAAAAAAAATTTAAAAAAAAAAATAAAAATAAAATAAAAATAAAATAAAATAAAAAAAAAAATTATAATATCATAATAAAATTTAGTTTTAACTAATTTTTTTAATCACCTGTGGCAAAATAAAACTATCTTTTTTATTAACCCCATAATAATAATAAAAAAACACAATCAGACAAAAATTTTATAGATGATTTTCCGATAATGCACGATGAAAAATTTTTTTTTTATTTATTTCATTTTTTTTTTCATTTTTTTTTTTGTTGACAGTTTCTGATATTTTTCGAGTTTGGTCAAAAATATTGGCTTTTTTACTCTTTTTTTACCATTTTTTTTTTTTTTTTTTGGTTTTATTTTAAAACAAAATTTTTTTTTTTACAGCAGCAAAAAAAAAAAAAAATTATCAACACACAAAACAAATAGAACTAGTTGATCAATTGTAAGTATATTTTTTTCAAATATAATTTCTTTGTTTTTTTTTTAAAAAAAAATCATTCAAAATTTATTTATTTTTTTTATTTTTGGCCATATGTCTTTTTTTTTACCAATTTTTTTTTTTTTTTTTTTTTTATTTTTTTTTTTATTTTTTTCAATTTTATATTTATATTATAATTTTATATGGTTTTATTTTATTTATTTTTACTTCATTTATTTTAATTTATCAATTTATTTTTATTATTTTGTTTTTTTTCCATACAATTTTTTTTTTTTTTCACACAATTTTTTTTTTTATTTTATTTTATTTTTTTTTTTGTAAAATCAGAAAACAAATTTTTTGGTATAAACATTTTCTACTTTTTTTTTTTTTTTTTTTTTTTTTTGGTATAAATCTTTTCAAACTTTTTTTAAAACCTTTTTGTTTTTTTTTTTTTATTATTATTTTTGTTTAGATAATTTAAAAAAAGTTATTCGTTAAGAAGATTAAATTAATCAGTTTAATCAACAATAAATTTTTTTTTTAAAAAAAAAGTAATTATTATATTAAATTAAAAAATTTAAGTTTAAGTTGAATTTTATTATTAATAATTTTTTTTTGTATAGTCAGGTTTATGACTTTTATCATAAATTAAGAAGTGGGTTTAATCGGTATTCTCAGATGCAGATTGGTAAAGTGGATTTTCAGCAGCGGTTGCTGATTGTTCGTATAATGGATTAGCGTTGACACCATCACCAAGGAAAGCTGCTTCACTAAAGAATGTATCAGTTGGAGGTGCAGCTTTTCTTAATAATTTCCATAAACCAGCGGCAAGAAGTGCGGCACCAGCGGCAGCACCAGCAATAGCACCTGTTAAAACAGTCTTATTGTTGGTGGTTTGAGTGGTGGTTTCTGGTGCATTAACTTTAATCTCTACATAACCGGTTGCATTTAAATGTGATATATCTCTGACGGCAGCTGGTGCATTGTAACCTAAATCGTCAACAAAGAGTTTAAGACGATAGTTACCAGCGGTTGAGGCTGTAACAGAGATCGATGTGATAGAACTATTGAGTGCTTTCTTTGTACCAATACATGAGACTGATGCTAAAGTTTTATCGTAATTACACATTGAACTTTGGGTGAATGAAAGTTGAACGTTAGTGAGAGGTGCAACAATGTCATCCTTTTCACCAACGATTGAAACAATAATTGAAACGTTATTGTTTACAGAATCTGGATCATCAAATTGAACACCTAAAACAGAGAGAGTTAAATTGGTTTGAGTTGTGTAGTTTTTGTTACCAATGAGTACGTATGGTGCAATATTAACAGTATTAACGTTAATTGAGACTAAGGCAGTTGGTGACATAAGACCACCATTATCAATCATAACAAATGGTACTTTTGCATACGATTCAGCAGCTGTACCTTTGGTTGGTACAAACACAACATAATAATAACCATCTTTAGGGTTTTGATAAACTTTTGGGAATGAACGACTAATTAATGCCTTCGATGAGTTTGATGCAGTTGGGTCATAGGCATAGAGTAAACCACGAAGTGGAACATTCGAAACCAATGAATTTAATGGAGTAACTTGATCGACATCAATATCACTACCAGCGTATTTAATTAAAACTGAAGTATTAGTATTCATATTGATTAATGATGAATTGCCAAATAAGATTTCACTTGAATCACCATCTAAAATCTTATAACTGATTAGCTCGATTGTTGGTGGTTGATTGACATGAATAACATTTACAGTGACGTTGTAAAGTTCAGAGTAGAGATCGCCATCATAGAGTTTGAAGTAGATGTAATCGAATTTTGGACCATACTTGTTGTGTGGTGGTTTGTATGCGTAGTTGTATGAGGTTGAACCAGTTTGATCATTTGGATATGATGTGATTTCTTGATCCATTGTACCTTCACTACCCATATTGTGAGCGATATAGAAAGTACCATTTCCAGTGAAACTAATAACTTGAATATTGACTTGTGAACCACCATTTCCAACTTTACCAGTGATAGTTAATGGGTAACGAGTGTTTTGTAATACATCGATTTCTTCTGCACCAGTGTAAACTGGTGGATTTCTTGGTCTGACACTAAAGCTAATGATTTCGGAATCAGATGAAAGACCTTGTGGATCAACTACAATATATGAAATTGAATCGAGTGGACTTTGTTGATCAAAGGTATTCCAATTTGAAAGACCTGCATTTGGTTTGTATGAGAGTTGACTGAGAGTGTATTTGGTTGAGGAGGTATTTAATGAAGTAAGTTCTTCACCAGTAGAAGTAATTAAAAGTTTACCATTGATTGGTAATGAAAGGATTTTAACTTGAAGATCTGATGATGGTGATTCAATATCTGAACCATTGACTGTAAATGATTTAGTGGTATCTTGATCGAGTTGAACTGTGCCACCTTGAGAGCTTGGTGGAGTATTGATATAAGTATATTGAACGTTGGCAACGACATTACCAGTTGATAATGATCCATATGGGAATGTTAATGTTGTAACATCTTTACAAGAAATGGTGAAAGTACTTGAAACATTGGTGTATGGAGTTGGTGTAATTGTTGATGGACTTGGGAAATCAAAACTGTATGTATTGCTTTTGAGATCGGTTGGGACAGATGTAATTAAATTACCTTCTGAATCGTACATACTAATTTGACTTGGAATTGAGATGACTGAACAAATAACTTTATCACCATCTTTATCGCTAGTTGCTAATGTTTGTGTGACACTACCACCAGATTGAGAAGTGAAGGAGTATGAACTAACTACAACGCTTGGTTTATGATTAATTGGGTTAATAGTAACGGTTGTAGTTAAAATTGGTGAGGTTGCTTTGAATGTGTCCATAACTTGATATGAATAACTATCAGTGCCACTATAACCTGGGTTTGGTCTGTAGTAATGATTGAGTGGAGCATTTCCTTGTGTGGCAACAGTTGAACCATTTACAACGGTAACTAAAATACCATGAGTTGGTGCAGTGGTAATGATGGCGATTAAATTGTTTACTGGTGGAATTGAGTTTGGATTGTAATCATCAATATCTGGATCAGTACCAGTGACTTGGTGTACAGCGGAATCTAAATAATCTTGATAACAAGAATATGGTTGAATTGGAGTGGCAACAGGTGGATTGTTTGCACGATTACCAACAATATTTACAACTACTGTGACAGAGGTTGAATCTAAACCTTGGTTATCAGTTGATATGAATGAAATAGAAGCATAGTTTGAAACTGCTGCAGGTTCTTCATTGAGGAAACAAATTAATTGATTGGCAACTTTATTGGAGTATGAAATTGTTGAATATTGTTTACCATCAGTAATATCGGTACGACCAGCTGATCCTGTGGCACATAAACAATCACCAGTGGAACATGAATAGAAAGTACCCTTTGCGCCATTGGTAACTTTTTTAATTGTAAATGTTGCAGAAGTTGAATCTGAATCAGTTGATACTAAAGTTAAAGAAACATTACCTCTTGGAATAACTGAAACTGGTGTGGCGGAAGATGAAACTGGTGCAATATTTGTATGAACAAGTTTGACTGTTAATGTACAAGTGCTTGTTGAGATTGCACCGGAACTATCGACAGCTTGAAATGTGACTGGAACATCAACATTGTTAGTTGGGTTAACGGTTTGTTTAAATATGATTTCAGTGCCGTTTGAGATTGAAGTTGTCGAGGTAACGGCAACACCATTATAAGTGAGTGAACCATAAGCAGTTAAATCGGTTGGTTTGATAAAGACAAGTTTTGGGGAAACATCTTCGAAATCATCAGCATTTAAAAAAAATTTAAAATCAACATTTATGGTTGGTGAGATTGTTTTCTGACTACAGGTTGGTAATTGATTGACTCTAATAATAGTGATTGAAACAGTTGAAGGGGCACTATCAACACAACCATCATTAGCAATAAAATTAATGGAAATCGGAGATAAATAGTTTGTTGCTACAGAGAATTTAAATACTTCAGTTGAAGGATAGTATTTGTTTTGTGTTGAAACATCTATATTATTGCTATCAGTAATAATACCGCCTGATAATAAGGTTGAAGTGAATTTAAATGTTAAAATATTAAAATCTGGATCAGTACCTGTCAATTTAAATGTAGTGAAAGAGTTTTGGTTGACAGAGAATGCACTTGCAGTAGCAACTGGTGGACGATTGTAATTGAGTGAAAAATCAGTTTGACCAAAACCAATTGCCGAGATTGAAGCAACTGGTGAAGCAATTGCAGTATTTGTTGGTTTGGTTAAAATAAGACCAGTAACATTTTTGACAGTATCAGATGTGGTTGAAACTGCAATATCTGATGGTGTTGTTTTTACAAATGATGCACCGTTGGTTGTATTATCAGTTTTATAAACGACGGTTGATAAAACACTCTTTAAACCGGCAACAGCTTTGGCTGAAATATCACTGGCTGTTGCAAGAGATACGGCACTATAACCAAAATCAGCGGTTGAGATTGCTGATGCCCAATTTGGAATTGATGAAGCACCAAAACCAATGACCACTGGTGCGATTGAATTTGAAACGTATGCACTAATGAATGAATTTACGAAGGTAGAGTTTGAAGAGTGATCACTATCGGTAATGATTACAATTGATTTGAAGGAACCAGTATTCCAACCATTTGCATTTGAAGCTGCACCAGTTGAACCCAAAAGTGAATTACCACTTGAGTTTGAAGAGTATGATGATACTGAATAACTGTTAATAGTGTTTACAATATTACTACCAATGATTGTACCAGGAGCGAAATTAAAACCACTGGTAAGAGCATCACTAAAATAACCAATACCAAATTGAGTGGTTTCACAAATACCCTTTGAAACATCGTTGACAAATGTGGAAATACTTGATTGAACGATACCAAACAAAGTGGATGTAGCAACGTTAACATCGACTAAAACGAAAACATCAACTTTAGATAATTTTAGTGGAACATTTAATGAGGTACTTAAAGCAAAATCACTTTCGATATATAATTGAACTTTTGATGGATTGACGTAGAATGATGGAACAGTTGTGGAAATGAGTACAGTGTTTTTCATGTCTTTGCAGCTTTGAGATAATGGGATATCACATTTACTACCACTGTAACCATTGATACACATACATTTACCATCACCCAAAATACCTTCATTTGGAACACCTTTGTCGCATGGTGGAGTTGGGTCACAGTTTTGACCATAATAACCGGAACTACAATCGAAACAATTTGAATTTGGATCCCATTGGGAACCTACACATTCACATTTACCAGTTACATCATTTTTTTTACCATTACCACATTCTGGTTTGGCAATGAAAATTGTGAAAGAACGAGAGTTTGAGGTTAAACCATTTGAATCATAACAAAAGATTGATGTTACATAAACACCAACATTTGCAGCTACTGGAGTCCAAGTGAGAGTATTTGTAACAACACCTTGAGTTGAGGTGCCTTGTGCTAAATTTGCACCAGATGGGACGTTAGCAGCTTGAATACCAACGGTTCTAGTTGAATAGTTTGATTTACATTGAAGATTGATAGTATTTGATTGACCGACAGTGAATGGAATTAAGGCGTTATCTTCTGGTGTTGGCGAAACAAAGAAAGGTGGATAGTTTGTTGTTGAGCAAGTGTTAACAGTTGTTGAGGCAGAGTTTGCACAATTTTTACAATCAGTGTTAGCATTACATGTTGCACCACTATTGGAACAACTTGGATCACATTTACCTGGTTCGGCAATTGACTCTAAAATGAAATCTACTACAGAGTAGGCAGGTGGGACAGCATCATCTGTAATATAAATTTGAGTGGAGTAAAGACCAATTTGAGTTGGTAAAAAGTAAACATGACCAGTACTATTAATTTTCATACCGGATGGTTGGGTCATTGGATAAACAGTTGAGAAAGAGAATGTAAGTTTGTCATTAACATTTGGATCACTAGCAATAACACGGAAATTATTGTTTTTGTTGGCGATAACTTGAACAATTGGTAACATACCAGATACTGGTGAATAGTTTACAGATGGCCAAGTATTATAGTCGAGGTAAACGCTACTGGTAATATTCCAATCGGAATCTTTATTATTGAGAAGGGTACTAATTCTACAACATGATGTAAACATGGCAAGATATTGTTTAGTAGTATTTTTGGCCAAAGCAGTATAGGTTTTGGTGAAGATAAATTGGCCTGAGAACCAATCATTCTTGATATCAAAACTAGTTACTGATGCTGTTACACTTGTTGATGTACCATCACCAAAACTTAATGCACCAAGATTAATCTTTTCTCCAACGATAATATCTGAGGTGCTTGTTTTAAAATAAGTTGTTCTAAATGCAAAATTAGTTGTAAATTTAATAATCTATAAAAACAATTTCAATTAATAATCAATAAAATTTTATATTTTAAAACGAAATAAAAATAACAATTAGGTCTTACATTGTGTGCGGTTGTTGGCGCCCATGAAACACTGCCAAATCTAAAATGAGTTGCTAAAAATTGAAATAAGGAATTAATAATTTTAAAAATTATAATTTTGGTTGTAATAAAGTTAGAAAAACAAAAAAAAAAAACAAAAAAAATAAAAAAAATTATAGTGAACCAACAAAGGCGCCACACAATTTATAATTTTTCTTTTTTTTTTTTTTTTTATTTTTTTTTTTTTTTTTATTTACAGAATGATGTAAATTTACCGCAAGGTATTTTTTTTTTTTTTTTTTTTTTTTTTTAATCTTTTTCTTTTTCTTTATAAATTCAAATCTTACCTTCCGTTACACAAAATACAGCAAGCAATACAAATAAAAGTTTGAATAAATTATTCATTTTTTTATTACTTTAAATAGAAATCGATTTTCTATTTATAACTTTTTTTTTTTTCTTTTTATAAAAAATAAAAATAGATAGGAAAATTAATTTAAAAAAAAAAAAAAAAATTAATTTTATTTTATTATTTCTTGAAAAAAAGGAATTTACAAAGAATTAATCTTTGTGTGTGTGTAAAAATACAATGAAGAATGAAAATAAAAAAAAATAGAAAAAAAACTATTTTTTTTTATTTTTTGATTTAGTTAAAAATATTTTTATAAAAAAAATAAAATAAATTTAAATAAAAAATAAAAAAAATTTTAAAGAAAAAAAAGATATTTTATAGAAAGAGAAAAAAAAAAAAAAAAACTTAAAATTATCACAAAAAAACCAGTTGAAATCGTTAATCAAATCGGCGATATCGTGGAAAATCATTTTTGATAAGTTTTAAACCCCCAATAATTTTTTTAAAAAAAAAAAAAAAATTAAAAATTGGGTGAAATTTTTTTTTTTGGGCCATTGTTAAAACCGTTATTGTGGAATTTTTGATTTGATTTCTTTTATTTTTTTTTTTTTATTATTTTTAGCTTTTGTAAAGAGTGTTTAATATCTCAATAAAATGTAAATTAAAAAATTTAATAATAAAAACCAACATAAAATAAAAATAAAATAAACAAAGAAAAAAAAATAAAATAAAAAATAAACAAAAAAAAAAAAAAACAAAGAAAAAAAACAATAATACACACAAGAAATATTTTCTTTGAATATTATATTTTTTTTACTTCACTAAGGATTGATATTTTCTTTTTTTTTTTTTTTTTTTATTGTTAATGATCATTCACTTCAATCATTTACTATTCTATTTATTGTTCAATTATTATTTGATGATTAAATAAAAAAAAAAAAAAAAAAAAAAAATAAAAATTTAAGAAAGATGAAAATGGATAGAGAATATATTTTTTTTTTTTTTTTGATAACAATGTTTAGATTCTAATCCATTGGGATAAAAAAAAAAAAAAAAAAAAAAAAAAAAACTGTTTGCCATGTACCAAATTAATAAATTATGTTGATTTCTTTTTATTTTATGATTTTTTTTTAATCTTGCAATTTTCTCAAACTTTTTTTTTTTATATTTTTTATTTCAAAAAAAAAAGATATTTTATATTTTTTTTATGTTTCTTTTTTTTTATTTTTTTATGTTTTTTATTATATTGAGAGGGGTTGCAAATAAAAATATTAAAAGGAAATAAACATAATACAAATATCATTCATAACTCACAAATTTATTAAATGTTGTAAATTTGAAAATTAATTAAAAAATTTTTGAAAAAAAAAAAAAAAAAAAAAAAAAAAAAAAAAAAAAAAAAAAATTTTGAAGGGGTTTTAGCGGAAAAATTTTTTTATACACCAAACGAATATGTTTGGACAGTAATGGAACCCTTTAACTATGAAACAGAAGGATTCAAAAAGTCTGATGATAAAGATTCACCCTTAAAAGTTTGTTGCATTAATCAAGAAAACGAAAATAAAATGAATATAAATTATAATAATAATAATAATAATCTAAACAAAACATACTTAATGAAATGGGTGATTGTAATTAATTTATTATCTCCATTCACAATATTTTATCTTTATCTCTTGTATTTTGATTCTATAAATAGTGAAGCTGTTGAATCTGAAGATGAATTTAATTTAATCATTTATATTTATAGGTCAATGTGGTCATTAGTATTGTTATTTTTTTTATCATCGTATGTTTATTGTTTTTTAAATTTTCTTTATCAAATATACAACTATCTATAATAGTAGTTTACTAAAATAAAAAAAAAAAAATTCATTTTCACAGTTTAAATTTTTATATTTGGGATAAATTTAATATAGAGTACATTTCAATTTTTAAATTTAAAGACTATTTTAAAAATCCAACAACTACAAATTCAATAGATGAAGAACCAATAATATTCAATATTTTATTTAAAAAATCAATGGTTTTACTTTCTATTTTATGTATATCATTATTTGTATCAATTTTTCATCAAAGCTATGACAAAATTTTTTCAATTTTTATATGGACTTGCTTTTTTATTTCACTATTTTATAATAAGTTTATTAGATCAATAATTATTGAAAATATGGTTTTAATTTTAAAAGCACCGTTTAAATCTATCACATTTTTATCGTATGTATTTTATTTTATTTTATTTTATTTTATTTTATTTTATTTTATTTTATTTTATTTTATTTTATTTTATTTAATTTTATTTACTTATTTTTCCTTAAAAAATAATTATTAATATCTAATTTTTTTTTTTTTTTTTATATTAAGATTTTGGATTGCTGATCAAATCACAAGTTTATCAATATTTTTAAAAGATTTTAATATGTCGTCATGTTTTTTAATAACATTTTTTAATGTCGAATATTGTAGTAGACAATTGGGATGGTTATCAATAATACTATCAATATTACCATTTTTATTCCGAATTAATCAATGCCTAAGAGTTTTTTATGATAATAGAGAAAACAAATCACAGTTATTTAATGCATTAAAGTATTTTATGGGTTTGATTGTTTTATTCTTTTCAAATCTTTATCATAATAAAGATAATGAAGTTTATAAAGTTTATTGGGTTTCATTTGCAATTGTCGGTACAATTTTTTCAACTTATTGGGATGTTGTAAAAGATTGGGGTTTATTTTCTAAAAATTCTAAAAATTATTTATTAAGAGATCAATTATTATTTAGTTATAAACCTGTAAGAATTATTATTTTCATTTATTATTATTATTATTATTATTATTATTATTATTATTATTATTATTATTATTATTATTATTATTATTATTATTATTATTATTATTATTATTATTATTTATTTAATTTTGATACACAGAGTGTGCTAACATTTAAAACATTTTTTCTTTTTTTATTTATTTAGTTTTATTATTACTCAATAGTTTCAAATATAATTATGAGATTTACTTGGGTCATATTAATAAATCCATCATATTTTGGATTTAAATCAACTAATGAAGTTTTAATTGGTATATTTTTAATTTCGATTGATATCGTCAGACGTTGTCAATGGAATTTTATAAGATTAGAATTTGAAGTAATTCAATTAGGTTTTAAAAATTTAAAACAAATAAATATTGTACAGATCTAAAAAAACTTTTTTTTGAAAATATTTAATACATATAATTTTTTTATTTTTTATTTATTTTTATCTAAATAGAATTGTTTAAGAATCTTCACAACTACTATCACTTGAATCATCTGATGATTTTAGTGGGGTGAGTGTGTCATTATTATTTTTATTTTTATTATTATTATTGGTAGATTCATTATTTAAAATTTGATTTTGGTGTTGTTTTGGAGGAGTTGGTAATGGTTTTTGTTGTTGTAATTGTTTTGGGGATTGTTTTTGTTGTTGCTGTTGTTGTTGTTGTTGTTGTTGTTGCTGTTGTTGAATTGATGTTATTGGTCTTTTAACAAGAGTAAATAAAGTATTACCTCTATTTAATTGAATATGTTGATTTTTTGAAGTTTCAGTGTAAACTGGTTCCATAGGAGTATGAGTTTTATAGATTTGTTCAATTTCTTCCAATTTCTTTATAATTTCAATGAAGGAAGGACGACAGGTTGGATCTTGAGCCCAACAAATATTTAAAAGACTGTCATATTCTGGTAGATTATGAGATGGTAATGATGGACGTACACCTTCAGTAATTAAACTTTCAACTTCAGACATAAAGGAAATGTTTGAAAAGAATCTGGTACGTGATAAAAGTTCAAACAAGATTACACCATAGGCATAGACATCGCTTTTATCAGAGCATAACTCATTGTTGATAACTTCTGGTGCTAACCAAACTGGATTTTGAACAGAGCGATTTGCAACGGTTGTTGAGAAACCAGATAATGAAAAATCACAAAGATGACATTCCATAGTTAATGGGTCTTTGCTTGAGAGTAAAATATTTGGGCTCTTTAAATCACGATGAACTACAGATGGTTTACTATCATGAAGTGTTTGTAATGATGCGGCAATACCTTTGGCTATTTTAATTCTTAAATTCCAATCCAATGGGTTTTTGAGATCGTGAATATAATCATAAAGATTACCACCACTTTGAAACTCTGTGATAATTGCCAATGGTTCTAAACAAAAACCTTTAAGATCAAGGATATTGTCATGAATAAACGAGGAGAGACAAAAGATTTCACGACGATATTCAGCGAAAACCTTTGAAAAATCACTACCAACTACATCAGTTTTTAAAAGCTTAACGGCAACATCAGACTGTCTCCATTTACCCTTATAAACGGTTGCTGTACCACCTTCACCAATTGGATTTGGATCAAGTTCAACCTCTTTGAAATCTATCAATTTGTGACGTAAATCATTCATTGTTAAATCTGGTACTAATTGGTTCAATTTAGTTGGTATCAAAGAATGAATTGGACAACTTTGATAGGTTTTACCTTTGATTACAGATTCTTCGATTTGATTAAGACTGAAAAGATATTGTTCAGATTTTGGTAATGTCTCAATACAATGAATACATGGAATATAGATTGTGTAGGCAAGTTGATTATAGGATTCTAAAATTGATTCAAAAATTTGTAGAATATGTCTACACATTTTTGATGAGGAAATTTCAATCTTTGTGTCGCCATGAACTTGAATCGATACTAAATCATCGGACTCTAAAACAGAGATTGTTGAACTTCTACGGAATGGATTCTTTGCGTTTGGTGACATTGGGAATCTTCTTGCTACAGGGAATGATAGATAACAATTCTCCAAGATAACCCCATTCTTCCAACAATGTTTAATTGAACAAAACATATATAACTGACTTAATAGTCTTGGGAAGAAACTTGATGGTATCTTCTTTTCGAATTGGAATATTCTACAAAGGGATCTTGGTTGATCATCTGAAAACATTTTATCCATTGGCATTGGTGGTTCAGTTGGTAGTTCATTTGGCAAGAAAATCACTTTCTCGTTTAGTTGCTTCAATTTATCATACTTTTGTTGTAATTGTAAATTCTTTAATGGTGATAATAAGTTATTTAAACTTGAATGGCTACCATGATTGGTTAAACTGTTACAACTACCATTACGAATTGGTGATAATGCTAAATTTGGGAATTTCAATGGACTTGAATTATTTGATCCACCAGAATTTAAAGTACTATTACGAATTGATATTGATCTTAATGATGGACTGCCACTAATTGATAATCTATTTAAATTAATACTGGTTTGTGGTTGTTGTTGATGTTGTTGTGGGTTAGCAAATGGTGATGGATAAACAAAACCCCAAGAACTTGGATCATAAAGTGTATCAATTTGATAGGCAATATTAAATTTCTTTGCCAATGTTAACAAATATGGATATAATCTTGTTGGAATATCGTTCCATATACCTTCTAAATTACTCATTAATATAATATCTCTCTTTCTAATAGTTGGACTGTTTGCTTTATTACTTCCACTACTGTCTTTACTAAAACTATCATTCATACTACTATCTAATAAAATTGAAGAGGTATTTGATAATGATACAGGTGTTGGCATTGGTGATAATGGGTTTGTTGATGTTGTTGATGTTGTTGATGTTGTTGTTGCTGATGGTAATACAGTACTTAAATTTGAGGAATTTAAAGGTATTTGAGGTGGTGTACTTGGAGCAGAAGATGGTTGTTTTAAAGTTAATAATAAATTTAAAGTATTTGATAACCAAATTGGATCTAAAATTACCCAATCATGGTCCTCAGACCAAAATAATAAACTCAACTCTGTGAGTAATTCACAAGTATTTTTTGTTTCAATTTTATCTAATTTACACATTTCACCTATTGAAAAAAGCTCCTTCTTTGAAATGAATGGAGTTTGTAATGTTTTGATATGTTTTTCGAATAGTTTTTGACTACTTGATACTTTAGTGCCAAATGGTTTGGAATTTAAAAATACATTTTTGATTTCTTCACGTAGTTTTGGCATACCACCTGAAATACTATTACTACTATTATTACTTAAATTATTTTCACAATTATTATCAATACTATTAATAATTGTAGGTTGTACTATTGCATTATTATTACTATTATTATTATTATTACTACTATTATTGTTATTGTTGTTCAAAATATTAATAAATGAAAATGTAAAATTTGGGAATAAATTATGACATTTTTGTTCAATCCTTGGAGTTATAAATGAATAATAGTCTTTTGGTACATCTTGACTATATTCACTATTATAAAGCCCAACGATGAAGACAGTTGCAAAAGCACATCTATCTCTAATTGATTCCAACCATTTATAGATTCTAATTGGTTCTTCACTTTCAGTTAATACCCAAACTAAACAGAAAACGGCTCTCTTTGAGAAAAGATGTTGACTACAATTTGTATTACTAATATCAGCACCATTACCACTACCACTATAATTAAATTGTGATAAATCACGAATGAAAATTGTTAAATTCTTTTTCTTTGAAATCTCTTGGGTGTTGAAATGAGAATTTAAAAATTCTTCCTTATTTAATTTTGTGCATTCTTGATTCGAAGATGAAATCATAATTGGAGAGGAAATGAAATTATTGGTACAATGAATTGATGATGCAACATTGTACAAGGTTGTATTTGGATGATTCTCATAATCAATCTCCCATTTAATTGGTAAATTTTGATTGAAACCAATTTGTGACGAGTATTGATGTTGTTGATATTGATGTTGTTGTTGGGATTGTTGTTGTTGATAATAAATTGTATTACCTTTTTTATCTTTTGAAGTAAAACCAATGTTTTTATGTTTTTTATCTTTTTCTTTCTCTTTTTCTTTCTCTTTTTCTTTCTCTTTTTCTTTTTCTCTTTCTTTGGAAGTTAAAGGTTTTGTAATTGTTAGATTTTTAATGAAATCATTTTTAACCTGTGGATTGGTTATATCAGAGATAATAATTAGTTTATTTCTTGGATGAAATTGAGATTGTTGCATTTGTAATGTTAGATAACGCATAATTGCATCGGTAGTTTCCAATTCTCTAAAGGGTGATTCCATTATATTTGAATTAATAATTAATGATTTCAATTTCTTTAATAATGCTAAAGTATGTGGTAAAGTTGTAATTTGTGGGTTTCTATCTAAATTTAATAGGGTGAGTGATAATAATTTTGTACCGATTGAAGGTGAAACATAGGTCAATTTATTACCATCTAATCTGAGCTCAGATAATAATGGTAGATTAAAATCATTGAAAGAAATATTGTAGAGTTGATTATTGTGTAGATATAATTTTTTAAGTGATGGTAACATTGCATGAATTGGTACGTTGGTAAACTGATTATCTGATAGATCCAAAACTGACAATTTAAAAAGTCTTTTGAAGTCAATTGATACCTCTGAGAGTTTATTTTGATTTAAATACAAAGCTTCAAGATTAACCAAATTATCCAATAGTTTCAAGGGAATGGACGATAGGGAACAACCTGTTAATTCCAAATGAATTAAAGATCTCATTTCAAACATTTGATTCGATAGCTTTTGCAATGGATTTGGACCCATTCTAAAATGAATGATTTCGTTCATTAGGAAACAATTTTTATCATCCAATTTATGACATTTAAATTTGGTGATTTGATTATTACGTAAATCTAAAATTTTTAATGAACCCAATTTAAAGAAACCCAATGGTAATTCACGAATTTGATTGTTTTGAACGTAGAGTTCCTCCAATCCAACACATAATGACAATGCTTGTGGGAAAGATGATAAACGATTGCTTTGAACGGATAAACATTTCAATTGTTTCATTTTACTAATTGATTCCGGTATAATTATCAATTTATTATTATCAAGTACCAATTTAGTCAATGTTGAGAGGGTATAAATTGATTTATGCAATGACTCCAATAGATTGTGAGATAGATCAAATTCTTGTAATTTTAGTTTTGAACCAATTAATTTCAATAAACTACTAGGTATTGATTTAATTCTATTATCTTGTAACCAAAGATGAGTTAGGTTACTCAATAAAATGATTTCAATTGGGAATGTATTGAAATAATTTTTAGAAAGATTCAATTTTGTTAACGTTGAAAAATAAGATAAAAAATTTCTATCGATTGTAAGGAATGTTAATTTTTGAGAAATTAAATCACATTTAACTTTACCAATAAGTTTCTTTGAAATTTGTTGAGATTCTCTTGAATTTATAAATTCTGTGAAAAATGATGACCATAAAATAATTTGATCATTTTCGCATGATGGTTTGATCATTTCATTAAAATCCTCTTGTTTAAAAATAAATGAATGTCTTGGTGAAATTGGTGATGGTAGTTTATTTGTTGATGAAGAAGAATTTGAACTATGTTTATAGAGTAAATTTATAAAAGTTGATTTGTTTTGATTAATATAGGTCCAAATTGAAGGTGATCTTTTTAAAAATTTTCTTTCACTATCTCGCAATGCCTCTGAATATAGGAAATTACCAAATCTACCAGAGAATGACTCCTTTACTAATAATAATAACAATGATTCATTAAATTCAAAATGAAATGGGAATTGTCTTTGTAGTTGCCAAACTGCATCTAAAAATTGAACGAAAATTGGGGAAAATGATCTATTAACAAAAATTGATGATTCATATTGATCTTGGAATAAATAAGTTTTCTTTTTTTGTGATTCTGTATGGATTGTATCTGGTAATACTACATTATTAGAATCGTATCTATCTAAATCATTAATCAATGAGACTATACCTGCTGATGCTTTTGAAATTGAACCTGATGTTTTCTTTGTAATTGATGGTGTATTTGTTGTTGAATTATCTTTTTCTTTATCTTTATTATTATTAATATTATTGTTACTACTATTTAAATTATTATTATTACTATTACTATTACTATTATTACTATTGTTATTATTACTATTGTTATTTAAATTATTACTATTATTTATATTATTATTTAAATTATTTTGTTCTTTGTGATAATTAATATTGTTAAAAGGGAAACCATATTGAATCCATTCTTTTTCAATTAGAATTAAAAATCCATCTAAAGTTCTATAGAATGGGTCACTTAATACCATTGTCAATGATGATGTTGAGGCTAAATCTAATGTATGTAATTGAGAATCAGTTGGTGGTTTTAATAAAACTGATGAACCTTCATCCAAAAGATTTGAAACTTTTACACAACCCTCCAATAATAATTTTACAGAATCAACCCATTTAGAGTCTTCAATTGATTTCCAAGCATCCATTGAACCATCGAAACTTGTAATCGATTGGTAAAGATCAAACCAATATCCTTCAACCTGTTCTCTGGTTGGTATTGATAAGAAAATAATATTTGAACTATTCATTTTAAATTGTTCATAAACTGATATTATGTTTAAATGATTATCACTTGTACCAATTTTATTAGTGAATACAATAGTTGCTTCGTTTTGTCTTTTACTCTTATTAGACGAGTTTAATTGTTGTTGTTGTTGTTGTTGTTGTTGTTGTGGGTGTTGTTGTTGTTGTTGTTGAATTTGTTGAAATTCTTTACTTAAATTATTACTACTATTATTCAATGATGTTGATGGTGATGATGATGTTGATGATTGTTGTTGCTCTTCTTTATTTACAAATAAATTATATAATTTAACATCTACAGTATCAGTTGATATTATAGTTTGGTTTGATGAGGTTGATGAAGTTGATGATGAAAGAAATCCTGATTTATCTTTTTTGGATGACTTTGGAATTCCTTTTGATGATCTAAGTGAACTTAATGGGGATGATGTATCTTTTTTATCTACAATTTGTTGTTGTCTCTTTTTAATTGGTGAGGGTGGTTCTAATTCCCCCACAATTAAATTGCTATTATTATTATTTAAAATACCACTAGTATTTGTACCAGTGGTTGAACTTGATTGAGTTGTTGTTATTGTTACAGAGTTATTACTATTATTTAAATTATTATTGTTATTATTATTATTATTGTTATTATTTAAAATAATGGCACTATTATTATATGCTAATGTGCCACCAGAATTATATTTATTACTAATTGGTTGATTATATACACAAATTCTAAATAACATTGATTTATTATTTTGATTTGACCAACAAAAGATTGGGATTTTAGATTGAGTTTTACGAACATAACTTTGAAGTAAATCGTCGCCAATTAGATTTGGTATTAAAATACGTTTTGGATAAATGGTTGATGTATCCCTTGAAAAGAATTCAACTAATCTCCATTCTTTATCTAAATCCAATTTTAATCTTTGACCTTCAATTAATGGTGAATAAATATCCCAAATATTTGTACTAAAGTCATGACCACCACTATTTCTATTGTTATTATTACTACCACCACTATTAAGTAAATTATTAGTGGAGGTGTTGGCGCCACCTCTACCTAAATTTATTAAATTTGAACTACTGTTATTATTATTAGCCAATAATGGTGCCCTTGTTATTTCATTATTTACACTTGAAAAGTATCTTCCGAAATCGATAACTGGATTAATGTAATAGGCCAAAATTAAATTTAATTTCTCTAAATCTCTAAAATTTGACTCATCACTAAAACCCATATATTGAAATCTAATATTCTTACAATAGCAAAGGAAGATTTGAAATTGTGATCTATTGACACCACCATTTTGGAAGGTTGTTGGTGTTGACATCATTGGTGTTGTTGATTTTAATGATTTTCCAAATGATTCCCACTTTATAATTGATGTTAAAATTATTTCAAATGAATATAATTTAATCTCAACAAATTTATTATTACTATTGGTTGTATTTTTAACTGATGAAAATGATTGTGATGGCGTTATAATATCCTCTGGTAATAATATTGAGTTAGATTCTGAATCAATTGATTCATCCTTCTTCCAAATCATTCTATAATTTGTAATATACAATGTACCAGACTCCCATAGCGATACATCAGTATTACCATTTTTATCGTTTTTATCATTTTTATCATTTTTACTACTGCTACTGCTCGCTATATGATCCAGTTTTAAATTTGTTGGTGGTATAATTACATTCTTTATTTGCATCATTATAAATTCACCTGCTAATGTAATTGGCCTTTCATCTATGTGTACAAATATATCCTCGCAACTTGTTATTAATGTTGATGTCGACGAATAAAATGTACTATGTGTTTTATAATTTACAAATAGTGGTGTAAATAATTCTGATAATTTTTCAATCAATGATTTTATAGGTGGTGCTTGTTGTTGTTGTTTTGGTTGTGGTTGAGGTGATGATGGTGGTGTAACTTGAATTGATGGTGTTATTTCACTATTATCGCCTGTTGATTGTCGTAGTTGTTGAGTTGATGTTGAAGGTGATAGTGCTTCAACTGTACTCATTGATGAAGATAATGACAATGATAAAACCTCTGTAGATTGTCTTTGTTGTTGTTGTTGTTGTTGTTTTAATAAACATGCTGAAACATGTTTCTTTAAAAAGAATAATAATCTTTGTAAGTATTCCCTCGATTCAATCGATAATTTTTGTGCTAAATATTGAATGTCCCAATAACCACCATATTGTGAATTCACTGAAAATAATTAAAAAAAAAAATATATTATTAATATTAAAATGTTTATGAATTTAAAAACTATATCTATACATTACAAGCAGAAGTATGGTTTTTAATAGCATTATATAATTCAACATTTAATAATTGGTCGGGTAAAGATGCAGTGAATTCAACTAAGAGAGCTGCTACATCATATGGATCTTGTGGATCAGGATAAAAGAAATTAAAATCACCAGTTTTTTCAAATGAATTTCTCATAAATTTAACTTTTTCATTATTATATTTTTTAAAAAATAAATCTTCAAGATGACCTAATAGTAAACGAATTTATATGTCAGAATATTATTAACTATTAATTAAAAAAACCTATTATTTAAATAATCAACCTACAATGGCCTTCTAAAAATGAAATTGATTTCTCTAATAAAATTGGAATTGATAAACCATTATCTTGACGTTTAACTAATGTATATAATGGCGAACCGAAATATTGGGAATCTGAAAATTGATTACTGTTATAGAAATGGATAGGAGGTGATTGTTGATCAAATATTGGCAATGGCGTATTTGGTATTATAAACTCAAAGTTTGAAATATTTGATTTACTTGATGAGGATGAACCATTCTTTTCTGTTTTTAATGATTTAAATTTTAAAGAATTATATATATGCTTTAATTTCGATGATTTTGGTGGTTTTGGTGTTTTTACTGTTCCACTAGTTGATGATGTTGATGACATAGTTGGTGAAGTTGTTATGGTTGATGTTATATCTGATGATTCACTAGTTTGTGAATAGAATGAATCCGATCTAATTCCACCATTATTTGATGAATTGTAATCGATACTTCTTGTACTTGATGATCTTAATGATGAATATGATGTTGAATTTGATGTAACTAATCTATTTTGATTATTATTGTCACCTTCAATTGATATAGTATTTAAATCACCATTATTATTATCACCTTCCATAAATTGTTGTTGTTCATCATCTTGTTGTTGTAGCTGTTGTAAAATTTTCTTTTCTTTATCTTTTTTACTTGTTCCAAATAAAGTTTTAAATTTTAATGTTCCACTTCTTGATTTTTTGGTTTCTTCTTTTTCTGTTACATCTTCACTTGCTCTTTTTGATTTTTTATCAAATAAATTAACAATTGAAGACATTTTAATTATTTAATATTACTATTACTATTACTATTATTATTATTATTACTATTACTATTACTATTACTACTACTATTACTATTACTATTACTATTACTATTACTATTACTATTACTATTACTATTACTATTACTATTACTATTACTATTACTATTTTATTATTTATTATACTATATCAAAATCAGGTAATTTTGTATTTTTTCTTATTATATTATATTTTCTTATTTTTATTTTTGTGCGTATGAGGTGAAAATTATTTTTAAGTGAAATTATTTAATTTATAGATGAGTGTTTTCCAACTATCAAAAATTAGAAAAAAATTAAAATAAAAAAAAATAAATTAAATAATAAAAATGGTTGGTTATTTTGGTTGTGAGTGAGTGTGGGTTATAAAGTTTATAAAAAAAGAGTTAAACCGAAATCAAAAAAAATCTCAAAAAGTCTTTATTGTATACTATTTATAATTTTATTTTTAATAAAATACACATTGATTTAAAACCCTAAATGAGGTAAAAAAAAAATAAATAAAAATACAATTTGGGCGCGAACTTTTTTCGTATAAAGATGGAGAAAAAAAATAATTGAAAAAAAAAAGGGGAAAAAAAAATTAAAAAAAATTAAAAAAAAAAAAATAATTGAAAAAAAAAAAATCAAAAATTTTTGAAGTCACTTTGACCAATCAGTTTTTTTTCTTATTCAATGAATCATAGTTTTATAATAAAAAAAACAATAAAAAAAAAAGAATAAAAAAAATTATTCTTAACTGCCAAAATATGCAAATACCAAAAAAAAAAAAAAAATAAAAAATAAAAAATAAAAAATAAAAAATTAGATAAAAATGGGTTTATTTATTAATAAACTAATAATATTTTTAATTTTATATTTTATTTTTTATTTTTTATAAAACTTAAAACCAATTTTTTATTTTTTATGATGAATAACAATTTGCTCTAAAATGTCTTGTAAAGAAACAACACCAATTGGATGGTGGTTTTCATTTACAACAAATACTCTATGTGCTCTTTTTTCAGCAACATTTTCAACAACACTTTTAAATGTATCACTTGGTTTACAATAAATATAATTATTATCCTAAATAAAATAATAATTTAGTATATCAATAAATTTTTTTTTTCATAAAAATAAATTTAAAAATAAAAATAGTAAAAATAAAACATACAGTAACTTTTTTTAATGCGGCCAAATACTCAGATACTGGTAAATGTAATAATTGGAGGTATTGGAATTTTGGTTTAATTATTTTCAAATCACTATCACTAATTGAACCAATTAATTTACCCTGTGGGTCTGTAACACCAACACCACTAACACCCATTTTTGAAATTAATTTGAATGCATCCCATGCTTTTTTATCACTTGATATCGAAATTACATCACTTGTACCAATTTTCATCTCTTTAATTGATTTTTTACCTAATTGTTCTAATTCTTTATCCATTGCAAATAAATGTGATATACATTCAATAATTCTTGACTGAAAAAAAATAAAAAATAATAAATTAGTCAGTAAATAATAAATAATAATAATAATAATAATAATAATAATAAAATAATGCATACATTTGTAATTATATTGCAAAGTTCACCTTTTTGGTTTAATACAGCAACTCTTCTTATATTATTTTTAACCATTAAACCTGTAACATTATCTAACATTGTTTCGCTGTCAACTACAATGAAAGGATCTCTCTTTGATGAATCACAAATATCGGCCACTATACTTTTTTTAAATAATTTTCTATCTTGGAGGTCCAATAAAACAGTACTGATATCACCTTCCTGTTCCCAATGTTGAGTTGTCGATGTTGTGACTATCTCTTTAATTAAATCTAACATTGAAAAAAAACAATAATATTTCTTTTCATTTGGATTATAAACTGGTGCTGATAAAATACTATTTGAGATTAATTGCTATAAAATATTTAATTAAATAATAATAATTTTTTTTATTTTATTTGTTTTTTTTTTATTAAATTTAAAATAATATTAGTATTTTTTTTTTTTTTTTTTTTTTTTTTTTTTTTTTTTTTTATATTTAGTAAATAATTACTTTTAATGCAACATCTATCGTATCGGTCATTGATACCGCTTTTATTACACTTGAATCATTTGGAAAAACTGGTGAGGAGGCCCTTAATGTTTTTAATAACTCCATTATTTATTTATATATTTATTTTATTATTTATTATAATTATTAGTATACACTTAAAATGGGTGATAGAAAAAAAAAAAAAAATTAAAATTAAAGTAAAAAGGTTTTTTATTTTATTTTTTTATTTTTTTTTTTATTTTTTTATTTTTTAAATAAAATTAAAAAAATCCTATCCTTATTAGTTTTCAAATAGATTTATATAAAAAAAAAAATATTAAATTAAAAAAAATTAAAAATAAAAAAAAAAAAATAAAAAAATGAAAACATTATTTTGGCATGACAAATTATTGAAATGTTGTTATCATAATCTCACATATTATAGTAACATAAAAACAAAAGAATAAATATTATTTCACTCACCACACTCACGCTATACAGACACAAAAAAAATAAAAAAAAATAATAAATAAATATAAAAAAAAAAAAAATTGTAGTGGTGTTGTGAACATACCAATTTTTTATCTTTTACCCTTGTTTTTTTTTTTTTTTACACTTTTTTATTTAAAAATAATAAAATATAGTTTTCAAGACTATTTTGAATTTTCTTTTATGTTTAAATGTATGAATTAAATCAAAACAATTAAATAAAACCAAAATGATAATACAAAAAAAAAAAAAAAAAAAAAAAAAAACAAAGTTTTGATTCTAAATTTGCAGGTGCCTATATTATTTTGTTCTCATATAATTTTTTTTTTTTTTTTTTTTTTTTTTTTTTTTTTTTTTTGTATTAATTAATTTAAAATATATAGGATTAATATAATTTATTTTTTTTTTATTTTATTTATTTTTTTTAATTTAATATTAATTTAAGCTAATTTTAAAATTGTTGTGTGTGTGTGTGTTCTCCATTACGTAAAAGATGAGAAAAAAAAACGAAAAATAAAATTTTTTTTATTATTATTAATTGTTTTGTTTCCTTTTGTGAGAAAATAAAAATAAAATTAAAAATAAAAAAAAAAATAAAATAAAAATTTTTTTTAAAATTTTAGAGAAAAAAAAAAAAAAATTTTAATAAAAAAAAAAAAGAAAAAAAAATTAAATCATTATATTAAAAAAACAAATACACATAACACATTTAATTATTACACAATACTTAATAAATAAGAAAAAATGAATATAAGTAAATATCTTGATATTAAAATAAATAACTAAACATTTCTTTACTACATACACACACACAAACACTATATTATAATTTATACCCATAAAACCCACATTCTCAATATAATAATTTCACCACACACCACGCACACAAAAAACTTCATATGTATAACGAAAAAAAATGGAAAGAAAAATTAAAAAACTAATAAATACTTACATATTTTTCTTTCTATTTTTTTTTTTTATATTCTAAAATTTTAAAGGAGAGAAAAAGAAAGGTAATCATAGATCTGCAGTAGCAGTTCATAAAGCATTAAATGAAAAAGATAAAAGTTTTGAATACTTTTTACCATTATTACAAGAAAAGAAAACAAGTATTGTATCAAATGCAATCAATAATTTAAATTATATTCTCACCTATCAATCCGATAGAGAAGAGGAAGTTAGTAAAGATATTGTCGATGCATTATGTCAACTTTTTACAAGTGGTGCCTCAAGCAAATTAGATAAACCCGAAGAACTCGGTAAATGTATTGGTTTAGTTTGCTTAAAGACTGGTGATAATAATGAATACTATCGTTATATTAAATCAACACTCTCTTCAATTATATCCGATGGTGAAGTTCACATCAAAGATAATGAATTAATCGCTGCAATCTATGCCCTATGCCAAGCATGCTTTTACTGTTGTACTGATCGTGAATCCTATAAACATACAATTTCATTATTCCAAGACCTACTATATACACAAAAAAGAAAAAATATTCAAGATAAATTATTATCTGCTTGGCTATTATTATTAACAAGAGTTAATCCACAAGAAATGACTGATTATAAAATGTAAGTATATTTATAATATTTATTAGTTTTTAATTTATTTAATATATTAATATTTTTTTTTAAAAAAAAACAAAAAAAAAAAACAAAAAAAAAATAAAAGGGTTTTACCAAGATTAATTGAATTTTCAAAATCATCATCTCAAAATGTTAGATTATCAGCATCATTAGCTATTGCAATGATTGTTGATGACGTTAAAGAAAAGGTTTTAGAAGATTTTGAAAGTGAAATGGGTAGTGAAGATCAAAATGATGAAGCTTATGAAGATTACGATGATGAAGAAGATTATGATGACGATGATTACAATTATGACGAAGAAGAGGAAATTGAAAGAGACTACAGAAGAAGCAGTGATCACGGTGGCAAATCAGCACCAGTTGATGAATTAAATAATTTAAGTTTAAATGGTGAAAATGGTGAATATAATAGCGAAGAGGATGGTGAAGAAGGTCAATATAGCGAATACAGCGAAGAGGACACTGTGAATCAATTCATCGTTGATGATGATCATATGATAAAAGTTATAGAGGAAACCCTTAGTTTAAATGATGATAAGGGAAAGAAGAAAATTCAATCAAAATCTTTGTTACGTCAAATCCTTGTAAACTTAAAGGATGGTGATTCACCAAAAGAAACCATCATCATCAATGGTTTACCATTTCATTTCAGTGGTTGGAGAAAATATATTCAATTGGAGGGTTTACGTAAACTTGTTGGTAGTGGTATGATGGCTCAATGGTCAAATCCATTAATTCAAAAACAATTTGGTATTGAAATCCCAGAGGGCGTTCGTTTAAGAGAGGCCAAATATCAATTAAAAAGATCAATTTCTCAAAAGAAAAAAACAGATTATGATAGATCAGTACGTTCATCTAGTAGTTTATTTGAAAATAATGCTGCAAATTAATTTTAAAAATTTTTAAAAAATAAAAAAATATATTATTTAATTAAAAAAAAAAAAAGTTTTAAAAAACAAATCGAAAAACAAAAAACTAATCAAAAAACTGAAAAAAAAAAAATCAAACCAAAAAAACCCAATTCCTGAATATTTTTTCTTATTTAATATTCGACATAAAAAACACAAGTATAAATAATAATAATAATAATAATAATAATAATAATAATAATAATAATAATAATAATAATAATAATAATAATAATAATAATAATAATAATAATAATAATAATAATAATAATAATAATAATAATAATAATAATAATAATAATAATAATAATAATAATAATAATAATAATAATAATAATAATAATAATAATAATAATAATAAAAATAATAATAATAATAATAATAAAAATAATAATAATAATAAAAAAAAAATTGAGTAACAAAAACGATAATAAAAAAGATATTTAATAAATATTTGCTTGAGATATAAATAAAAGTTTTTTTTTTTTAGGCTTTCCAAAACCCATTTTTTTTTTTTTTTTTTTTTTAATTTTTTTTTTCAATTTTTTTTTATCAAAAATTTTTTTTTACGCACAATATCATATCCTTTTCAGTTACAATTTTTACCTTTTTTTTTTTTTATTTTTTTTATTTTTATTTTTATTTTTTATTTTTATTTTTTTAATAACAAGAATAACAATATTTTAAAAAATAATAATAATAAAATAAAAATCTTAATCTTGTACAATAACAAACCCACAAAACCCTAACACACCTCACAAATAATTGTATAGTATAAAATAAATAAAAAATATATTGTTCAAAATAAATATATTTTTTTATTAAAGAGAAAAAAAAAAAAAGAAAAGATAAAATAATCAATCAAAGTCAAATCCAAAAATAGTTTTTTTTTAGAAAAAAAAAAAAAAAAAAAAAAAATTAAATCATGAGTAATAATAGAGCAAGTATTTATGGTGGATTAGGATCAGTTGGTAAAATATTTGGAGCACCATTATTAGATGTAGTAATGAATCAAAAGAGTAAAACAACATCATTGAATTCATCATCATCAGCAACCAACAATACCACCACTGAAGAGATTAACATTCCATTATTTCTTCACAATGGATTTAAATATATTATTCAACATGGACTTGGTATTGAAGGTATCTTTCGTATTGCAGGTACTAAAGATAAGGTAAAACAATTACAAATGCAATTGGATAAAGGTGAAAATATAGATTACGATGCATCGAAAGTTGATCCAGTAGATTTAGCAGATCTCATGAAAATATATTTTAGAGAATTACCTGATTGTCTCTTACAAGCTGATCAATACGATCATTTCATTTCTCTATTGACATTAGATCGTTTAGGTCAAATTCAAAAATTACGTGAATTGGTAGCTTCACTTCGTCCTGAAAATAGAGAAATGTTAAAACAATTGGTTTGGTTCTTAGGTAGAATTGCGATTAATTCAACTGTAAATAAAATGTCGGAAGAAAATTTAGGTTTGGTTTGGGTAAATTGAATTTATATTATTATTATTTTTTTTTTTTTTGTTTGTCCTAATTAACACATTGATTTTTTTTTTTTTTTTTTTTTTTTTTAAAATAAAAAAGGGTCCAAATTTATTATGGAAAGGTGGTAAAGCAGTTAGCACAACTGATATGATGGAATTAATGGCAGGTGCTGGTAAAATTAAATTAATTGTTACACTTTTAATTGAAGAACAAGAACATGTATTTAACAATTTAAACACTCCAATTACAAAAGGTGAAATGGTAATATCAATTAATTCCATATTAATCAATCAATTTTATTATACAAATACTAATATTTATTTTTTATATATGTATGTATATATATATATATATATATATATAGAAAGTAACATTTATTAATAAAATTGTAGGTAATAAAAAAACATGTCAAGGTATTTCAATTATTGAAGACGGCGAGAGTAAATCAATTTGGACAGCAGATTCAGCAGGTATTATAAAAGTATTTAATGCAGATAGTTACGCAACAGAAAGAGAATGGGATTCAAATCTTGGTAGAATTCATACAATGACATCAGTTAGAGATCATGCTTGGATCGCTTCAAGTCAATCAGTTAGTCTTTGGAATAAAGCTGGTAATTTGGTTAAAGAGTTTCCAGGTTTTCATGTTTCATTAACACCAGTTTATTCACACGGTGAACATAGAATTTGGGCTGGTACTGATCAAAAAATTACAATTTTTTCTTCAAATGTAAAATATCTATTGAATATTTTTATAATACACAACGATAATATATTTTATACTAAAAGATTATTTTATTATTTATTTATTTTTATTATTTTTTTTTTTTACAATATTAGACTTTAGAAGTTGTACAAACTATTTCAATTCCAGGACAATTTATAGTTAGCATTACAGAGATATTTGGAGAGAGTAATCAAGTTTGGGTTGGTGCAACAGGTGGACAAATTATTATTTTTGATAAGACAACTGGTGAGGAGATCAGAAAATTAGAAACACCTGCTAAGAGAAATATTACATGTTTAACATTTCACAAATATATGGATAAAGGTAAGGTTTGGGCAGGTTCTGAGGATAAATTAATATTTGTAATAGATCCGTTTGACTACAGTATCGTTCAAACCATTACACATCCAGATTTACTTTTGATCAATACATTGAAATCAATTTCAAAATCAGTTTGGAGTTGTAGTAGAGATTCTTCAATTAGAATTTGGGATTCAAATTCTTTCGATTTATTGGGTTCTCTAGATGATTATCATACCGATGCTGTCATCGATGCAATCCTAACTTATAACAATAGAAAAATGCGTTGGGAATTTTGGACAGCTAGCTTCGATAAATCAGTTTGTATTTGGAGTGTTTCAAGTGAATTATTATCTCAACCACCACCTCCATTATTAAATGTTTAAAAATAATAATAATAAATAATAATAATAAATAATAATAATAATAATAATAATAATAAAAATTATAATAATAATAATATAATAATAAAAAAAATAAAAAAAAATTGAAAATAAAAATAATAATACATAAAAAAAATAAAAAATAAAAAAATGTTGTTAAAATAGTATATTATAAAATTATAATTTCTCCCAATAATTTTCATGTGAATATTATCCAATCAATCTATCAATTCAATTTTAAATTATGTTTGTGTGTGAAGTGGACGAAAAATTATTCCAAAGCAAGAAAATCAATTTTTTTTTATTTTTATTTTTTTTTTATTTTTTTTTTTATTTTTTTTTATTTAAAATTTTTTTTTCGAAAAACTATCGAAAATTTTTTTTTTTCATTAATAATCTTTATTTTCCATTCATTTATCATCAATTTAAATTTTAAATTTTTTTTGTTTTGAGTCGAAAAAAAAAATGTTCAGACAAATTGTTAACAAATCTGCTAGAATTGGATTAAGAAATTATTCAACTGGTAAAGATATTAAATTTGGTGCCGAATGTCGTGCATTAATGTTACGTGGTGTTGAACAATTAGCAGCAGCAGTTGAAGTCACATTAGGTCCAAAAGGTAGAAATGTAATCCTCGATCAACCATTTGGTCAACCAAAAATTACTAAAGATGGTGTCACTGTTGCTAAACATATTGAATTTGCTGATCGTCACATTAATTTAGGTGCTCAATTAGTTAAAGGTGTTGCTTCAAGGTATGTCTCATCAATAATCTATCGATTTATATTTATTATTATTATTATTATTATAATTATTATTATTATTTAATCTTTTTCAACAACAAAAAAAAAACCAAATTTATTATTAACTAGTAATAATTATTAAAAAATTAAAAAATTTAGTCAAAATGATCAATCAGGTGATGGTACAACAACAGCAACTATTTTAACAAGAGCAATTTTTGCTGAAGGTTGTAAAGCAGTTGCAGCAGGTATGAATCCAATGGATCTTTGGAGAGGTATTAATTTTGCAGTTGAAAGAGTTGTTGAAGAACTTAAAACTATTTCACGTCCAATTTCATCAACTGAAGAAATCTCACAAGTTGCAACCATCTCTGCAAATGGTGATAAAGTTATTGGTAATCTCATTGCAAATGCAATGGAAAAGATTGGTAAAGAAGGTGTCATCACTGTTCAAGACGGTAAAACCTTAAAAGATGAATTAGAAATTATTGAAGGTATGAAATTTGAACAAGGTTTCATTTCACGTTATTTTATTAATGATGCTAAAGAACAAAAATGTGTAAGTTTTTTTTTCTAAAAAAATAATAATAATAATGATAATATCAAAAACGTTAACACACATACAAATTCTCATTCACCAAAATATTGATTTTAATATTCAAAATTTTTTATTTTTATTTTTTTAATTTTTTTTTATTTCTTTTAAAAGGAATTTGATGATCCAGTAATTTTAGTTGTTGATGGTAAAATTTCAAATGTTCAACAATTAGTACCAATTTTAGAGACAGTTCATAGTAAACATAAGAAATTAGTAATTATTGCAGATAATATTGAAGGTGATGCATTATCAGCATTGATTTTCAATAAAATGAGAGGTTTACAAGTTTGTGCAGTTAAAGCACCAGGTTTTGGTGATCTCAAGAGAGTAAATTTACAAGATATTGCAGTGATCAGTGGTGCTCAAGTCATTAGTGAAGAATTGGGTGTTAGACTTGAAGATGTTGATATCACTATGTTGGGTAGTGCAAAGAAGATCACAATCAATAGTGATAGTACCATCATTTTAGATGGCGCTGGTGACAAATCAGCAATTCAAGAACGTGTCGAATTAATTCGTGAATCACTCACTCGTGCTACCTCAGATTATGATAAGACTCAACTTGAAACTCGTTTAGCAAAGATTTCAGGTGGTGTTGCTGTCATTCGTGTCGGTGGTGCATCAGAGGTTGAAGTTGGTGAAAAGAAAGATCGTATCACTGATGCTCTCAACGCTACAAAAGCTGCCGTTCAAGAAGGTATCGTTCCAGGTGGTGGTACAGCACTTCTCTACTCTACATTGGCCCTTAAAAAGATTAAAATGGATAACTTTGATCAAACCATTGGTGTAAAGATTGTCAGAGATGCCCTTTTAATCCCATGTAAAACAATTGCAAATAATGCCGGTGTCGAAGGTTCAGTAGTTATTGGTCGTCTCTTATCAAAACGTGACTTTGAATATGGTTACAACGCCCAAAAAGGTGTTTATGAAAATATGATTCAAGCTGGTATCATCGATCCAACCAAAGTAGTTCGTACTGCTTTAATCGATGCTGCATCTGTAGCCTCTTTAATGACCACCACTGAAGCTATGGTTGTCGAAGTTAAAAAAGATACTCCAATGCCACCAATGCCACCACAAATGGATTATTAAAAAGTAAAATCATTTTTTTAATAAAATAAAAATAAATAAAAAAAAAAAAAAAAAAAATGCAAATCTCTTTCTTTTTTTCCACCTTTTTTTTTTTATTTTTTAAAATTAATAACCAACCATCATCACCCTCCAAAATTTTTTAATTTTATTTTTTTTTTTTCAATTTTTTTCAATTTTTTTTTAAAATTTTCAATTTTTTTTTTTTTTTTTTTATTTATATTAATATTTTTTAACTTCACAAACAATAATTAAGAAAAGAAAAAAATGAGTAATGTAAGTTTTTTTTTTTTAAACTATATATATGATAGTAATAGTAATAGTAATAATAATAAAATAAAATAAAATAAAAAAATTAAATAATAATAATAATAAAAAATTATTGAATGGATGGATGATAGAAAAAACTCTTTATGAGCCATGAAGAGTTGGAGAAACAACAAGAACAAGAGTTGCAACAATCTCAACAACAACAACAACAACAACAACAACAAGAAGAAAATAACAATAATAGTGTTATGAGATTCTTTCAAAATTTAAGTGGTTCAATGGGATCCATACCAACACAAGATCAACTATTACCGCCACAACAACAACAACAACAACAACAACAACCACATATACTATCATTTTTAACAGGTGAAATGAGAAGTACTTCACCAACAATATCACCATCAACATCATCAAACAATGTAAATATCAATCTTCACTCATCCGATAAATCAATAAAAAATTCAATTGGTAATTTTATAAATAATAAAAACTCAACGTAAGTTTATATATTATAGACTAATAAAAAATAAAAAATAAAAAATAAAAAATAAAAAAAAGTTATAAAATTATTTTATTAATAACATTTTTTTTTGTCCTATTATTAATTATTTATTCATTTATTTATTTATTTATATGTTTGTTATAGTGTACTTCATTCAGGATTACATTTATATGGTAAAAATATAAATATAAATTCAAAGAAATCGTTAAGTAGTAAATTTGAGGTGGAATCACAAACAGTGACAATGGTACAATCCAACAGACCAAGTAGTAATTTAATTGGTAATTTAATATCGGTTAACAAATATTTCATATCGTACATTGTAAAAGGTGAAAAGGTTAGAATATTGGATAAATCAAGTTCAACCAAGATCTTGTTAAAAGAGTTTCCAAATGTAATAGATATTCAATTCCATAGTGAAAATGTAAACATTTTATCATGTTGTAGTATGTCCGATGGTTGTATCTACATTTATGAAATCGTTAATAACGGTGAATCTATAAATGCAAAATTATTATCAAAAATTAAACAACAACAACAACCTCCAAGTGGTTCTTTGGGAACAACTTCTTACTATACAACGGTTAAATGGCACCCAACAAAGAGCGATATATTGTTAACTTGTACAAATGATTCTAAATTGGTTTATGCATTTAGTATAAATCAACCAGACACACCATTATTCGTATTGGAACCAACAACTGGAAATATTCCAACTGGTTTATGTTGGCTCGTACAGGAATCACCATACAATGGTATTGAAAAATCATCAATTTTAGTTTCTAATGGTGATATTTGTATTTTTAATCAACCCCAACAAAATAATAATCATCTATATCAATTGGAGAATACATTTGGTGGGGTAAATGGTGGTAGTGGAGCAAATATTGATTTCCTGTTTGTCTATCATGTTAATTTCGATGCAGTCGTTGGTGTTACAAGACAATCTGAAATCTATTTATTGACTAGACAATTTTCAGTGATTCAAAAGATTAGCTTTTCAAATAATCTATTCTCATTATATTCATTATTATCAATCAAAGATTCATTTTTATTTATCTCTGATAGTAATAGTTCAAAAGCATACACAATTCATATAAACTCTGGTAAAAACGATAAATCAAATGATAGTATCGATGGTGGTAGTGATGATATTAATAAAGATAGTATAGATGATGATATTAATAATGAAGATAGTGGTAATAATAGTAACTATCCACATTTTGATTATATTAATGAATGTGATTTCAAAAAACCAATCATTAGTTTTTGTTTTCAATCAACACCAACTATAAATAAAAGTACTAGTAGCAGTAGTTTATCATCATCAACTCAATCACAACAAACCCATCAACATCCAGATAAAACAATATTTAGTGCTTGCACAATTCAATCACATTCAGTTTTACTTCATTCAATTTCTTTAGATTCTCATTATGCCGAGAATGATCAATATTCTATCAATTCACTTGATAATGATGTTGTAGAGCAATCTGGTTTATATTTAGATTCATTAAATAATAGTAATAATAATAATAGTGGTGTAAATAGTAAAATCAATGATAACAATAACGGTATTTTATCACCAACAAGTAGTACAAATGCAACAGTTGGTAGTGAAGATGATGATATTAATAAGATAATATTATTAACACCAAAATCATTTACTCCATCATCACCACCACCATTATCATTGCCTGAGCCAGATTTGTCATCAAGTCCTACATCAGATGATCCAATTTTTGGTAATGTAAATAGTAGTAGAGGTGGTATTTCAAACGTTGTTGGTGCCACCGTTGAAAAACCAAAGAAAGAGCCAACTGCAACAAGAAATTTGAAAAAGAAAACAAAATCAAAAGAAAATGAATCAAGTAATACTGCCACCATACCAAATAATAGCAACAACTCAACACCATCTTCAAGTGGTTCATCTCCAAATGGTACAAATTCAACAACACCATCAACTACAGTATTATCCCCATCATTATTAGTTAATGGCTCAACTGATGATCAATCAGGCCCAACCTCTCCAGCAAGTGTTAAAAAAGTGAAACCAAAAACTACAACCACTAAAGTTACATCCTCAAGTTCAAATGAATCGTTAAATACTTTAGACACCAAAGAAAAAGAAAAAGAAAAAGATAAGGAAAAAGAAAAAGAAAAAGAAAAAGAAAAAGAAAAAGAAAAAGAAAAAGAAAAAGAAAAAGAAAAAGAAAAAGAAAAAACACCAACAAAACCAATTAAATCTACAACACCAACTACAACAACACCAACTAAAAAGACTCCATCATTTGTAGCTCCACAATTAGTTATTCCATTAACCAATCCAGCTTCCAAGTTAACACCTGCTAAATCATTATCATCAACCAATATTTCCTCAATATCATCACCAACTTCCTCAACCACAACAACAGAACCATCAACATCAGTTTCAGCAGCAACAACAACAACAACAATAACAACTCCATCTTCTTCGCCACCAGCTGCTATTAATTCAACTACTAGCCCAAATACATCACCATCATTTTTATTGCCAACACCAGAAACTAATCAAGATCAAACTAATATTTCCACCAATACAACATTACCAGAACCACCAACTTCAACTACTACTACATCAGCAACAACACCATCATCAATCGCAATGGCTTCACAACCAATTTTATCACAATCAAATTATTCATCAAATAATATACAACAATTATTTATGGAAATGGAAAATAATTTATTCAATAGATTAGAGAGATCGATGGCAAATCAATTTGCACAACATGAAAAAGAAAGAATTGAAAGGGAAGCAATGGAGAAGGAAAGACATGAAAAACTTTTGGCAGTTGTTCATCAATCTATTACAACCATGATGAAGAGTAATCTTGAAAAGATTGTAAAGAAAGAAATTGCCAATACATTTGTAAACTTGGAGAAAACCTTACCAACCACAATCGAACAAACCATTGGTAAGATCACACAAGATCAATTGAAGAAACTTTCGGCTAAAACCGATACACTCTTGAAATCATCATCAGAGGCAATTGTTTCAAATGTTAAACAATTAATCGTTTCAGACACTTTTGAAAGTTTGGTAAAGAATCAAATGGAAACTATTTTCATCAGTTATTTCCAAAATATTTTAATACCAGGCTTTGATAAATCTTGCCAATCAATGTTTAAACACTTAAGTTATACATTTGAAAATGGTTTCAATCAAGCAATTCAACATCAAACTTTATCCTCTCAAGGCCAACATTCAGCTTTGGAAAAGATTTTAAATGAAGGTAATAACGTAATTAAACAATGTACTTCTCAATTGGTTGAACAACAAGACCAATTATTAAAAGAATTTAAAAAACAACAACAAATGCCACAAATTTCACAAATGCCACCACAATTCCAAGGTTTACATCATAGTCCAATGAACCCAAGTGGTTTTTATCCTTTCCCACCATCACCTCATTCACCATTAAATAATCAACAAGCCCCACCACAACAACAGCAACAACAGCAACAACAGCAACAACCACAAACACCACCACCACCACAACAACAACAACAACAACAACAACAACAACAACAACAACAACAACAACAACAACAACAACAACAACAACAACAACAACAACAACAACAACAGCAACAACCACAACCACAACAACAACCACAACAACAACCACAACCACAAATACAACAACAACTAATTAATCAAAAATTATCAGCATATCCACAACTTAAAGGATTAGTAGAGACAAGTTATATCGATGCATTTAATTTTGCATTAAATGCATCAAATCTACAAATGGTAGTTAGTCTTTGTTCATGTTTAGATCCATATACAGTTTTCTCTTCCCATAAATTCCCACAAACAATTATTTTATCATTAATTCAACAATTATCAATCAATTTATATAGCGATACCGAACTCAAATTAAAATGGATTAAAGAATGTTTATTCGTAGTCGACAATAGTAAGGCAGATGTCACTAAAAAGATTTTAAATGTTTTAAAAACCAAATTGGATGAACATCAATCTTCAAATCCAAATTCAAATCCACATCTTCTTCAATCAATTAAATATATCATTAAAGATATTTAATAAATTTAAATTTAAAATTTAAAAAGAAAATAAAATAAAAAATTAGTAAATAAATAGTCAAAAATATTTTAAAGTAATCAATAATTTTTTTTTTTTTTTTTTCAATTCTTTTTATACAATTATTTATTATTATTATTATCATATAGTAACTAAATCTTTAATTGGAATTAAATCACTTCTTGTCAAACCATTTTGTTTTAATAATCTTTCAAAAGTTTGATAATCTTTTTTATAAAGTTGTGGATTTTCTTTTATGGTAAAACATTTTGCATGAATTTTTAAATCGAATATGTGTCTTATTTCATTTCCAAACATATTTAACTTTTCATAACTTGTAACTCTTAATAATACTTGTTGCTGAACACCTAATATCTCTACATGTGCTAAACATATATATGCAATACCTAAATGATTGTTACAACTATCATGTGAAACTATTAATAATGGGTGACTCTTTAGTTCCAATTTTATTGCATCTTCTCTATTTATATATGAATAAAATGACTAATAATAATAAAAAAAAAAAAATAAAAAAAATTTATATAAAAAATTAATAAAAAAAAAAAACTTTTGAGGTGAAAAAAAAAAAAAAAAAAAAAAAAGGAAAATTCCAACTTACAGCTGTTGATACAACAACTTTTAATGGTGTAGAATTTATATAACTTTCTATTAAATGGTACTTCGATCCTTCAGATGATGAGAGGAAATCTCCGTGAGCTGTTTTTTTGTGGTAAAAAGTTTCCATTAATTCTATATACTATTTATTAATAGTGAAAAATATTTTTTTTTGTTTTTTTTAATAAACAAACAAAAAACTTTTCAGATAAAAAAAACTACCAAAAAAAAAACAAAAAAACAAAAAAAAAGATGATGGAATTTTCAATTTAAAATTTTTCGCAAGTTATCAACTTACTCAAAAAAATGGAAAAAAAAAAACACACTGTTTTTTTGCAATCATTCCCAATTTTTTTCAAATTTTACAACAAAAAAAAAAAAAAAAAAAAAAAAACTAATTCTATTAATTAAAAAAATTGAAAAAAAATTTACTAATTTAAAAAAAAAAAAAAAAAAAAAAACAAAAAATATTGTTTGTTTTAAAATGTGTCAAAGTTTATAATTTTAATTTTGTAAAGAGTTGGCAAAATTATTTGAAATAGGTTTGGAGGAAAAAAAAAAAAAAAAAAAAAAAATTTTTATTTATTTCGACAATTGCAACCAAAAATATAAAATTTTTTTTTTTTTTTTTTTTTAATTTATTTCATTCTTTGCAACCAATAATATAAAAAAAGATCATGATTTCTCAATGTAGAAATTTGAATAAAACCATTCAAAGATTGTCATGGTCAACAAATTCGACATATTCAATAAATGCATATAGTGTTTATAAATCACAGTTTTTCTCAACAACAACAACAACAACAACAATAAACACAATACCAAAAATTACCAGTAAGAAATTAAAAGTAACAATTAAAAATAAAGATAAATTAGATATACCTTCTAAAAGTTTTGTTAATACCAACAACAACGGACCATCACTAAAAATTAATTATGTCGGCGGAGAAATTGAAACAAATACCACATCACCATCATCACCACCAGCACAATCATTACCAACAACAGGAACAACAAAAACAACAACATTTAAAAATAGTAATGATAATGATAATGATAATGAGAATAATAATTCATCAACATTTGTATCATCACATTACAAAGTTAATGAAGAATCAATGTTGTCATACTTGGATAGAAAGAAAATGGTATATAAAATAATTGGTAAACAAATCATCGTTAAAGAGTGTCCATTATGTCATGATACAAAAGGTAAATTTGATAATTTCTGGAAACTATATATCTCTAGAGAGACAGCAGCCTTCTTTTGTCATAGATGCGGATGTAAAGGTTCTTGGATTGATTTAAAAGTAAATTTAGGTGATCTATCATTAGATCATTCAAATCATAAATCAATAATTAAATCAACACCATCATCTAAAACGTCATCAACATCATCGCCAACATCATCAACAAATGAAGAACCAACAGTTAGTATAGCAGATTTAAAAAAAATGTTAAATTATTCAAATGAATTAAATAATCATCAAGATGTAATAAAGAAATTAACTGGTAAAGAAAAAGGTGAGAGAGGATTATCAAAAGAGGTTTTAGATTTTTATAAGGTTGGTGTAACTAGTCAACAATTCTTTTTCAATGATGAGTGGCAAGAGCATAAATGTATAACATTCCCATGGACATCATTAGATAAAAAAGGTAATGTTCAAGTACATCGTTGTAAACTAAGATCCACCAAAGAGAAATCTCTACAAAGAATTGAACCAAAAGGTGGCAAATGGGGCTTTTTTGGTTGGCATACTGTACCTTTGGATGCCAAAGAGATAATTTTAACCGAAGGTGAATATGATGCAATGGCAGTTTATCAAGAGACTCGTATACCAACTATTTCATTACCAAATGGTGCAAATAGTTTACCCATAGCATTATTACCTATGTTGGAAAGATTTGAAAAGATTTACCTTTGGATGGATGATGATGTACCAGGTATGGAAGGTGCAGCTAAATTCTCTGAGAAACTTGGAATTCAACGTACTTTTATCGTTTCTACCAAACAAAATGACCCATATGGTCCAAAAGATGCTAACGATGCATTATTGGCTAACAAGGATTTAAATAAAATTTTATCAACCGCAGCAAATATACCTCATGATCAAATTTGTGATTTTAGTGATGTTAGATCAATAATACACAATGAGTTAAAGGATCCTTTATCTGTGATTGGTAAACAAAGTAAATGGTTCCCATCATTTAATAAGATTTTAAAGGGTCATAGAAAAGGTGAACTAACGATTTTCTCTGGTCCAACTGGTATTGGTAAAACTAGTGTGCTCTCTCAATTATCTTTGGATTTCTGTTCACAAGGTACTAGAACACTTTGGGGTAGTTTTGAATTAAAAGTACCAAGATTAGCAAGAAAAATGTTATCACAATTCTCAAATTGTAATTTGGATAAACATGTTGAAAACTATCAAGAGATAGCCGATAACTTTTCAAATATGCCAATGTATTTCCTCAGATTCTTTGGTTCAACACAAGTCGATAAAGTTATCGATGCAATGGAATACGCTGTATACGTACAGGACGTTGAGCATATCGTTTTAGATAATCTACAATTCATGTTGGGTGGTCAAGCAAAAGGTATCGAAAGATATGAGATCATGGATGACTCAATTGAAAAACTTCGAAAATTCGCCTCTCAAAAAAATGTGCATATCACTTTGGTAATTCATCCAAGAAAGCAAGATATCGACCAAGTACTCAACATTAACGATATCTTTGGTACTGCAAAAGCAACCCAAGAAGCTGATAATGTTATCATTTTACAAAATGGTAAAAATAATTCTCGTTATTTAGATATTAAAAAGAATCGTTTCTCTGGTGATCTTGGTATAATTCCATTATCTTTTGAAAAAGAAACAAGTAGATTTGGTGAATCAAATGAATTTGATAATTTAATAATAGCTAGTATTAATAATAATAATAATACCAATAATAATATTAATAATAGTAATAGTAGTAATAAAAACCAATCTCTTTCGAATTGATAAAATATATTTTATTAACACAAAGGAATTACAATTTTTTATTTTATTTTTATTTTAAATTTTTGAGGAAGAAGATGCTGGAATTTGTTGAAATGAAAAATTATTATTTGTTGGATAGTTATAATGTTGTTGTTGTTGCTGTTGTTGATACCATATATTTTGATTAGAAATCTCTTCATTTGTTGAATTCCATTGACTGCCACAATTTCCATATTTATTTAAATAATAATTGTAATATTGATGTTGTTGGATTTGGTGTCTTTGTTGATGTGGTTGTTGTTGTTGTTGTTGTTGTTGTTGTTGTTGTTGTTGTTGTTGTTGTTGTTGTTGTTGTTGTTGTTGTTGTTGTTGTTGTTGTTGTTGTTGTTGTTGTTGTTGTTGTTGTTGTTGATGGTAAAATTGGTTTTTATTATGGTTTTTGTAGACTTTTGGACTATGATTATTTTGAGACATTTGAGGGCTATATGGGTTGTTTGGTGTATGATTAAAATGTGGTGTGTAAATCTTTTTAAATACCTTTTGGGGTAATTGAATTAAACCATTACCGTATTTTTTATTTGTGGTTCCAATAGGACTATTGCAATCCCATTTTGAGGTTGGGCTAGAATAATTATTAACATTATCATTATTTGAAGGTGAATATTCGGAATTGTTTGATCTATATGGTCCATTAAAAGAAGATGATTTAATTAATGTTGGAGTTGCTGGACTGCTAATATAACATGGTGATGAATAATTATTTGGAGACATGGACATTGGAGAGGAATTTGATGATGTATTGTTCAATTTTACACAGTTATTAATATTACTATTGTTTTGGTTAAAATTATTATTTTTGTTTTTGTTTATATTTGTATTGATACCTGATATTGAAATTGGTGATAATGAATTTGTAGATTTTTCAGTTTTAAAGAAAACAGGAGCCGAATTTGAAAGTAAGTTATTTGACTTTTTAAAATCAATTGGACTAGATTTCCCACTACTACTACTTTGTTTAGCTATTCCACCTGATAAAGACAATTCTCTTTTTTTTACCGTTTTGTTTAAAAGTTTTTGTTTTAATTTAATTTCTCTTTTCAATTTCTATTTTAAAATTAAAAGTTAATAAACGAAAGTAAAAAAAAAAGTTAAAAAACATGAAAAGAAATTACTTTAATTTTTTTCTTTAAATTTAAATTTAAATTTTGAGTTAAGTTTTGTTGACTTTTTGAAAGGTTGGCATTATTTTCACTTCTCAAAGAGGAACTTTTGTTTTCATTTAGAGAATCTTCATCTGAATCATCATCACTAAACATATTATTAGTTTCATCATTTACCTTATTATTATTATTATTATTATTATTATTATTATTATTATTATTATTATTATTATTATTATTATTATTATTATTATTATTATTATTATTATTATTATTATTATTTAAAATAGAATGTAAAAAATTTTCTGCTTGATTAAATTCTATTGAATCAATAACATTTTTTTCAATGTTTTTTTCTTTAATAACGGGTGTTTGTAGTGTTTGTTTGTTAATTATATTATTTTTATTGTTATTATTATTTAATAATTCACCTGGTAGGTCAATTATTATTTTTTCATTTTCTTGGCATTTAAAAATAACCATTGTTGTGTTTTTATTTTCAGTATTGTTATAATTAACCCCATTATTATTGTTATTATTATTTAGATCATCCATTTTTAGAAGTTAAATTTTTTCTATTATAAATTAACAACAAAAAAAGTGGTGATCCAAGAAAAAACTAGTGTTAAAAAAATATAAATTTTTTTTTTTTTTTTTTTTTTTTTTTTTTTTTGAACAAATAAAAATTTTATTATTATTATTAATTATTATTTATTTGTAGATATATTTTTTCATTAATATTAAAATAATTAATAAATTAATTTAAGAATTAATTAAAACTTTTGAAAAATGGGTTGACTTTTTTTTTCTTTTCTTTTTTTTTTTTCAATAAAAAATAAATTTCCAATGAAGATATTTATATAATTGTAAATAAGTGGGGTTATTGTCAAAATCAGGAAAAAAATAAAAACTTAGGGTTATTAAATAACCACATGTTTAAGAATTTTCGCATTTTAACATATAAAAATTGTATTAGAAACAGGTTAACCCCTTTACCCCCCCCTAAAAAAAATTTTTTTTTAAAAAAAATAAAATAATTAATATTAAAAAAATAAAAATGTTGAGCCTATAGTTATTTAATTTAAAATAATATTTATAATATAAATATCGATAGACAAAAATAACAATAACACACTTAAAAAGACATATATTTGATTTTTTTTTTTCTTTGTCATAAAACTTTAAAGTTACCTTTTTTTTTTTTTCTACTATTTTCTTTTTTTTTTTTTTTTTTTTTTTTTTTTTTTTTAATAATATATTATTTTTTCTACTATTTTCTTTTTTTTCTTTTTTTTTATATTTCATTTATTATTAAATTCCTGTATTTTGAAAAAAAAATTTGTGAAGGTTTTTTTCATATAAATTAATTCAAAAGATTATACATATGTTTTTATTATTACAACAAAAAAATAACAAGTATTACCTATTTATTTAATTTTTTTTCTTTTTTTGATTTTTAAAGTTTTTTCTAATACTCTAGGGCCAAAAGATGGATGCGTGTGTTGGTAAACAATAAATAAAAGAATATATAAATAAATAAAAAACAATACAAAATTGGTTTATAATAGATTAAATAATTAAAATGAGAGAGAGAGAGTGTGTGTGTGTGAGTGTGTTCATTTTTGTGTGTTTTTATGTAAGAGAAAAAGAGTGTGGGTCTAAAAATAATCTCTCATTTGTATACTCTTTATATAGTAATATTAGTGGGTTGTTTATAAATATTGTTTTATTTAATTTTTTTAATTTATTCTACAAAAAATTGATTAAATAGAGTGATTATATACAAATAAATATTTAAATGGAGTTTTAATTTTTTTATTTTATTTATGTGCTAGTGATAGAGAGAAAAAAAAAAAAAAAAAGGTTTATGTTTTAAGGGTGTGCTAATGTGGTGTTGTTATTAACAAATAATAGTGAGTGAATTTAATATTTATATGATATTTCCATTTTTTTTATAATTATAAATTTATATTTTTATTATAATAATTTTAAATCAATTGTTTTTTAATTTTTTTATTTTTTTTTTTTTTTTATTATTTTTTTTTTTTTTTTTAACTGGTTTGATTAATTTATTAATTTTTTTTATTCAATTAAATTATTTGTAATAATAGTTTTTATAAATATATATATAAATATATATAGAAATAATTTTAGAAATTGATTTTTTTTTTTTTTATAGATTTTTAAATAATAAAAATACAAAAAAAAAAAAAAAAAAAAAAAAAAAAATATAAATAAATTAAAATCCGAAAATAATATAATCTTTGTATAATCTTTTTTTTTTTTTTTTTTTTTTTTGATAATAATAAATTTATTTATTATTATTATATATATATAATTAAGAATGACTATTATGTCAGATATTATCGCACAAAGAACAATTTTATTAATTGCGGATTTTTCATCGATTATTGGATGTTCTTTGGTTTTAATTGGTTTTTGGAGGTTAAAACTTTTACGTAATCACATTACAAAAATTATATCATTATTTTGTGCAACTTCTCTATTTAAAGATGTAATATCAACAATTATCACCTTACTCTATAGACCTGATCAAACAGAATCAGGTTTTCCTTGTTATCTTCATGCTATAGTTATTACTTTTGGTTCATTAGCATGTTGGCTTTGGACACTTATGTTATGTAACTATTTTTTTATTTCATCTCTTAATATATAAAAAAAAAAAAAAAAAATTAAAATATATAATTTATTAATAACTTTTTTTTTTAAATCCATCAAAAAAAAAAAAAAAATTATTTTTAGCATTTAGTATTTATAATTTAATAGTTAGAAGAGAACCAGAGCCAGAAAGATTCGAAAAATATTATTTTTGTCTTTGTTATGGACTACCATTGATTAGTACGATTGTAATGTTATCGACACATATTATTCAACCAGTTGGTGGTTGGTGTTGGATTGGTGATAACTACGATGGTTATAGATTTGGATTATTCTATGGACCTTTCTTTTTTATTTGGGGAACATCAGCAATTTTAGTTGGATTAACATCTAAATATACCTATTCAGTAATTCGTAGTAGTGTGTCCGATAACAAAGATAAAC
>CM069767.1:1335000-1475000 GCA_036169595.1 Dictyostelium firmibasis
ACAAAACCAAAACCTATTTTTGATTTATTACTATTTTTGTAAATACAAATGTTTTTCTAAACAAAAGAAAAACGTGTTATTATTTCCTAATTATAGGTAGCATAGTGGTTGGACACTTCTAAGAATCTAAAAGTTTAAAAAAACAATAAGATAATAATAGAAGATAGTTTATTCACATGTTGTTGTAGTTGTTGTTGCTGTTCACTTTTTTTATTATTTTTACCATTTTGTTTATCTTTTTTTATTTTTATTTTAGTTATTTTTGGAGATGTCAACAATTTTAGATAGCGTCGCGATTGCCATAACTCTTGAATCTTTATCAGAATCAGATTGTGACACATCGTATAAAAATTGGGCAATATCTTCAATTTCATCTGTGTAGTCTTGATCAATTACAGACTTTGTAATTGACTCTCTATAAAATACTCTTGAAAGTGAGTAAAGTAGTGACCTTCTAACATTTGAATCTCTGTGTGATTTAAATGACCATAAAAATTTGACCAACTCTTTTGAAATCATTCTATTATCATTGGAATTACCTGCACATTCAACAATAACACCCAATGTATGAATTAATCTACTTAATAAATAGCTATCATATCCCATCATATCACCACCACCACTAACACCACCAATACTGCTAATATTATCATAACATTGAGTAACTTTATCAAACCCGCTCAATAATGGGTAAAAATAAATTTTTACAAATTTATGAAATCTATTCGATTTTACTATTGGTCTAGGTGTCTTTCTTTGCCCCCATTTTCTAACAATACCAATTTGTTTTATAATTGGTAATTGACTATTATTATTGTTATTATTATTATTAATACTAATATTAAATATGCTATTAGAATGCTCAGATTGTTGTTGTTGTTGTTGTTGTTGTCTTTCTTCATTCTGTTGTAAATTTAAAGCCGATAATTCTTTAGCAGATTCGGTTATAGTTTCTAAGATTTCAATTCTTTGACCAATACTAAAGTTCTTTTGTTTGAAGGCATCAGTAAGATAGGGGATAACTATTGAAGTTGATTGAGTTGCCAATGCAACCAATGATTCATGACGAATTGATGAAAATGATTCTAAATCATATTCATTGGTTAAATGAATTAATGAACTTGCCAACTGTTCACTCAATTCATCTAAATCACCAGGTGATGACCAAACTATACTAGATATTGAATGTAATGCATTCTCCCATGATTCTGCGGTATGTTTTTGACTTTGTAATTCTAACAAACAATCCCTTAAGTATATCTTTTTTTTAATACCATTTAAATCTGATTCGTCATCATCTAAATCGTATGGTTTTAAATCATCATCGTCGTCATCATTGTCATCGTCACTATCTTCAACTTCATCCGAATTAATTTCTTTTATTTTTGGTTCATCATCATCATCTTCTTCGTCATCATCCATAATTCTATCAGGATCATCATATTTTTTGAATTCTTTTTCTAATAATTTTTTATAGAGTTCTTTAGAGTTGCTTGATGATTGTTTTACTTCTTTTTCTTGGATATTTGATGGTGATAGTGATAAGGTGGTGGTGTTGTTATTGATTGATTCTTGAAAAATCGGATTAAAATCCAAAGAAAAACATTGTTGATCCAGTGTGTCTAATGAATAATTAAATTTCAATGGTTCTGATGGATTGTTATGAAATAACTTTGAGAATTGTTCTGCTACAAACATACCACGATTATTTATATTTGAAATTGTAAATTTTAAATGAATATCAATTCCACTTAATAATAAATGTTTAATATCTTCAAATTTATTCAATGATAATGGTCTAATTGTTGATGTGGTTGTTGATATAGGATTTACCTTTGATAATTTTTCAATGAAAAAAATTATTGATCTAGTAATATAGGAATGTTGTTCATTTGTACAATGTCTTATAAAGTAAGAATCTTTCCATGATTTTAATAAATTATTTAAAATTGAATATAGAAGTGGCTCTTCTAGTTCTTTTTCACTAAAATCACTAGAATTATTTTCTATTAATAATATGGAATAAAGTAAATCTAAATAACAATTTTGACTATTATTATCCATTACTTTTAAAATTAATATTTTATTTATCATAATATGTTCAATCATTGAAATTTCATTTCTTCTTTTAAAAATCTCTAAAAATATTAATTTAAAAACATCTTTATATATATTATAACCAACTAAAATTTGAAAATTATGATTAGAATATTAAGGAAGAAAAAAATAAATAAAAAAATTAAAAAAATAAAGACATACATTTTGATAATGATTTTACAATTGCTTCTAAAAATGTATCTAAACAACTACCTTGAATTCCAATAATAATATTACTTGATAATTTTCTTTTTAATATTAAACTACTATTTTTATTATCATTTTGAAATAAATCCTTAAAGAAAATATTTACAATTATATCCTTTTCACCGATTTTAATCATTTTTGAAAATAAAATTGAATATTGATTTGAATATAATTTAATAATATCATGTATATTGTTGGTGTTGGTGTTATTTGAAAAATTAATACTACTATTCACAGAGTGAATACATTGTTGAATGATTTTTGAATAAAATAAACTATTATTGGTAAAGAATTCTAGAATATAATCTTTAACCAATGAAATTGGTGATTGAGTATTCCTAACTCTATTATTTTTATAATAATGTTGAATTGATCTACATTTATCTGGTATTAAACAAATCGATTTTATTATTAAATCCCAACTTGTTTCATGAATTTCTAAATCAATATTACTATTATTATTTTGTTTATTAAATTTTCTATTTTGAAATTCAATTATTAATTTTGATAAGCTATTATTATCATCATTTATAAATTTATATAAAATATTAAATAAGAAATTTAATTTTTGTGAATATAATTCATTATTATTATTATTATTATTATTATTATTATTATTATTATTATTATTATTATTATTATTTTTATTATAACTGTATTCTGATAATAATGTTGTTAATGTTATAAATGATTCTGATAATAAATTTGGTAAAAAGAAAAAACTTTCAAATAACTGTTTATCAAATTCTGTGAATGCATAATACCAATTATCTAAAACATTTTCAATTAATAATTTTAAAATTGATGTTATTACTACTTGATTATCATTATCATTATTACTAATTTCACTATTATAATTAATAAATGATTGTTTTAATTCTCTTAATTGTTCAATTATTTCTTTAATATCTTTAGTTTGACAAATATTATTAATTAATTCTTTTAATGGAAATGAAACCATTATTAATGATATGAAATTATGCAAAACTTAAAAATTAAAAAATTTAAATGTTTGAATTTTTTTTTTTTTTTTAAATTTAAAAAAAAAACTAAAAATTTGAAAATAATGAGTAAAAAAGTGAAATTGCGAATTAATTAAATAGTATTTTAAAATTAAACTGATTTATATTAATTTATATAATTATTTTAATTTTTTGATAATGGATATGATCAATGATTCATATTTGGTGCATGTTTTCAAATTTTTAAAAAAAAATTGAGATTTTTTTTATTTTTTTTTTTTTTAATTTTTTTTTATTTTATTTTAATTTTTTTTCTAAAATAAATTAATTGAAAAACGAATTAATTTTTTTTTTCAAAAAAAAAAAAAAAAAAAAAAAAAAAAAGAAACAATAATAAACATGACCTCTGTAAATACAGAATTAAATAAATGGATTGAAGGATATGCTAATCCACAATCCGAAGAGTCAGTTAAAACCAATGCAATTAATATGGTATTGTTGTACATGAAATCAAATAAAATTGATTTACAAGATGTGGTTGAAGGGTTAGGAGATTATTTAAAGAATAAAGATTCAATCCTTCGTGCTAGAGGTACATTATTATTATCAGAGATATTGTGTAGATTACCAGACTTACCATTAAATCAAGATCAAGTTCATTTCCTTGCAATGTTTTACTGTGATCGTTTACAAGATTTTGCATGTTCTTCTGAAGTTGTCAAAGGTATAACTGGTTTAATTACAAATCATACACCAGATTATCCCGATAACCAAAAATTATTAAGAAAGTATGTATTTATAAATTTATAATTATAAATTATATATATTTATAGTGTTTCTAATTTTATTTTCTTTTTTTTTTTTTTTTTCTCTCTCTGTTTAGTATATTTTCAGAAGTTCACCCAACATCATTAACTCAAGCACATAGAAAGATGGTATTACAAATTATAGATATTATGTTTAATAAATGTTTATCAGAGATTCAAGAGCTTAAGAATGATTTTATGGTTGGATATTTACAATTTATAGATAATGAAAAGGATCCAAGAAATTTAATATTCTCATTTAGATTATTACCAAAGGTAATTTATAACATTCCTGAGCATAAACACTTTTTAGAGAGTTTATTTGAAATTATATCTTGTTACTTTCCAATTTCATTCAATCCAAAAGGAAATGATCCAAATTCAATCACAAAAGATGATTTATCAAATGCATTATTGTAAGTTACACATAATATAAAAAAATTACAATTATAATTAAACTAACTTTATTTTTTATTTTTATTTTTTTAGAAATTGTTTCTCATGTACACCATTATTAGCAGAACATTCAATTCCATTTTTAATTGATAAAATTTGTAGTAATTTAATTGAAACAAAGATTGAAGCATTAAAGACATTAGTTTATTGTTGTGATCGTTATGGAGGATATGCAGTTCTACCATTTTTAGAGGAGATATGGAGTACATTGAGAACATTGATTCTAACACATAAAAATACAACGGTAATTGAAGAATCAAAGAAAACCATTTTCTACCTTACTAGATCATTTACAAAGGAACGTAAGGTTTTAGAATCTTTCCTCTCAATCATGATTAAAGAATGTCTTCATCATATTAAATCTTCACAAGATTCTAAAATCGCAATTTATTGTGCTTCTATTCTTTATCAATCAGTTAGTGCAAGTTGTATGTATACATCATCAGCAATCAGCAATCAACAATTAACAATCAACAATATAAATATATTTTATTTTTAGTTTACTAATATATTTATTATTATTTATAGTATTATCATCAAAAATAATTTTAATTCATATTTTCCCAAATTTATTAAATTTCCTTAGTGAACTACAAAAACAAGATACAGTACAAAAAGTAAATGAACAAAATTCAGTGATTGCATTATTTAATGATTTATTGAAAGCAAATTCAATTGCATTTGAAATGCATTCAACTATTAAAAATAATGATGCTATTGATCAACAAAAAGAACAAAATCCATTGGAACCATTCGTTGATCAATTATTTCAATTATTTTCTGATTTATTATTATTGAATCCATCATCATCGATTAGATCGAATTCAATAGAATGTTTATCAAATTTATATATCTCTAAAAAGACGCATAACAATGATGATGAAGATAGTGAACACAGTACTACTGATAAATTCCTTTTGGATTTAGAAAAGAGACAAACAATCATAAGGAGTTTAGTTTCACTTTTAAATAGTTCTGACAATACTTTGAGACATAAGAGTTTAGAATCATTGTTTACTATTGCTTCAAATGAAGACCCTTCAGTTTTAAATCTATATGTAATACCAACTTTATTGCAAATGATTAATCGTTCATCGTGTAATATTAGTACCAATAGCAACAAAAACAACAACAACAATAGCGAAAATAAAGAAGATGAAAAAAATGAAAAGAATAATGAAGACATTATCAGTGACAACAGTAGTGGTAATGATGATTTAAAACATTATTTAGAAGCTTTTACAAAACTATGCACACACCAACCATTGCTAGAGAGTGTCATACCACAAATTCAAGTACTCCTTCAACATAACATTAAAGAAACCTATCAATCAAATCATGATTTTGAAAAGAGTATATTGATTTTACAATCGATTAGTTTGATTTTAGAGAAATCAACAAATATCAAATCTATGACAATTTGTTCAAAATCAATTTTATTCCCATTAATTAAGGGTTTATATAAACAAGAGTTAATATCTTCAAGTGATAATAGTAGTAATAATAGTAGTAGCAGTAGATTTAATCAAATTTTAACGCCAACATTAAAAATGATTCATTCAATCGTTGAAAACATTTCAATTGAATCACAAGAACCAGTTTTAGAGAAATCAATAAAATTATTTTTAAATGGAGATACTTCAGTTATTGGTTATCAATTACCTACTGATACCACTACAATTAAACCTTTCGAAAAATCATCGCCACATAAATATTTAATACCAATATTTACAACAATAATCTCACAAAGTAAATTGGATTTATCAACAAATCAAGAATTGAAACAAGCACTTTATGATATGTCATTGGATGCTATTGTCGATGACTCGATTACAATCTCTTGTGCAAAAGCTTACTCATCAGTAATAAACAAACAAAAACAACAGGATCAAATTGATTTCGACTTCTTTAATGATAACCTTTTGAAAGTTATCAATGATACCACTTCACCATTAACTTTAAAACTTAGATATTTAGATTTTTTCACTTGGTGCACAAAAGCATTATTAACAAACGGTAATCCAATTAATATTCAACTTGGTTCAAGTCTTGCTGAAATCATTTCAAATGAAAATGTTGAACTATCCTATCATGCTTCAAAATCATTTGCTATCTTATTAAGTGAAACTGATGTTTTAAATGAAAAATCTGGTTCAATTATAAGAGTATGTGTACATAATATTCATTTGAAAAAAAAAGGTTATTGTAATATTAATATTTTTTCTTTTTTCTTTTTTTAAAATTTAGATTTTATTTGAACAAAAATTCTTTACATTAATGTTTCCAATTTTATTAGAATCATTTAAGAGTAGTAAAAGTAAAGAATTACAAACAATTTCATCACACTATTTAATAGCAATCTCAAATTTACTTAAACATGTACCAAAAGAGATTTTACTTGGAGAATTAAATGAAATCTTACCAATCGTTATGCAATCACTTAAAAGCTCAGACAATAATGATCAAGTTCAATTATTAGATAGTAGTTTACAAACTCTAACAATGTTAATCAATGAAACTCCTTCAAGTTTTATTCCTTATTTAGATTCTTTAATTCCTTCATTAATTAAAATTTCTACAAAATCTTCAAAATATGTATGTAAAAAAATATAAAAAAAATAAGTATTTTTATAATATTCATATTAATCTTTTTTTTTTTTTTTAATTATTATTAGAATTTAAAGAAGTCGGCATTAGAAATTTTAACATTATTATCAAAGTCAATTCCATTTGTTAATTTATTCCCACATAAAATCCAAGTCATTACAGATGTTATTCCTTGTTTGGATGATAAAAAGAGAATTGTAAGAAGAGAGGCACAAAAATGTAGAAATAGTTGGTATATTTTGCAAAAGTAAATAAATAATATAAGTTTGAAAATATTTTTTTTCATCTTTACCCATGAAAACGAGAATATTTTTTTTTTTTTTAATATTTAGGATATCTCAATTTGAGAAAAAAAACCCATATGATTTAGAGAAATAAACATTACATAAACAGGTTACCTGAAAAAAAATAAAAAAAAAAATAAACAATAACCCCAATACTTTTTTTATTTTTTTTTATTTTTATTTTTATTTTTTATTTTTTTTTGCATTATTAAAATTTGGTGGTATGAGCACAACAAAGTGCCAAAAATATGAAACACACACTTGGCATTATTTGTTACACCCACCTTTTAACACACAGTATTCATGTAGATTACTATAATATATAAATAGTAATTTTATTATTTTACAAAATTACATTTTGTTCAATGAAACAATCAAATAATAATAACACACATTTGAAAGTGCTTTCGTAAATTAAAAATAAATAAATAAATATTTAAAAATATATTATTTTTTAATTTTTTATTAATATTGTTTTTTTATTATTTTTTTTTTTTTTCTCTCTATATATTTTTTTTTCCTTATTAAAGAAATATTTTTAAAATTAATATTATTTTATAAATTCCTTAATCAATATAAAAATTAATATTTAATAATAAAAAAAATAAAAAAATAAATAAAAAAAAAAAACTTAAATAAAAAAAAATGAAATTTTTTTGTTTTATTTTTTTAATTATTTTTTTAATTCAAATATTTTTTTCAAGCCAACATGTGTTTGGAGAAATACCAAACAATGAAAAAAAAGATAAACTAACACCACTGAAACAGATATTACAACAACAAAGAAAACAAGCAGAGAATGATAAGAATCTTATACAAAATCTTGCAGAGATTATTTACACTGTGAAATCGATGGACCAATCACAATCTGAAACCGGTGATGTTTATATTGATTTATTCTTGGAGAATACAGATGGAAGGAATACAACAAAAATGGCTGAATCAATATATAGTTTAATTGATACTTTAGAAAGATTCGATATTGAAAAACGTCAAATACAATTAGAAAAACACCGACTACAAAATCAAAAAAAACAGCAACAAAAAAAACAACAACAAAAACAGCAACATAACATTGATAACGAATTCATTTCAAAAAAATTATTATCTATTGACTATCAACAACGTGATTCAGATATAGTTGATCAAGAAATAATTGATGGTTTACCAATTACTCATTATAAAAATGTTTATCTTAGAAATAAATTGAATTCTAAATCATTTGATACCGATTCACAGAGTAGCCTAGAAAGTAACGAAAACTCAATGCTCTCATCCTCAGATATAATTACTAGTGAATCATCTATTCCATCCGTAAACTCACTTCAATCTTCATCATTTTTAGAAGTTTCATCAATGAACACTAAATCAAGTCCTTCATCAACATCTTCTCGTGCTTCATCGTCTTCCACAAAATCATCCTCCTCTGCAATTTCGTCAGAAGAAATAGAGTCATCAGCATCGTCATATTTATCACCTTCGTCATCGTATTTTTCTTCAATAGAATCGTCTTCACGTAAATCATCACAAGAATCTCCTTCAATTGAATCATATTCAAGTGAATCACCTTCAAACGAATACTCATCATCAACTGAACCATCATCCATTGGATCATCAAGTAAATATTCTCCAATTGAATCGTATTCAATTGAATCTTCATCCCAAGAATCATCAATTGAATCCCAAGAATCATCATCAATTGAATCCTCATCCCAAGAATCATCATCAATTGAATATTCATCCCAAGAATCATCATCAATTGAATATTCATCCCAAGAATCATCATCAATTGCATCATCCCAAGAATCATCATCAATTGAATATTCATCCCAAGAATCATCATCAATTAAATCCTCATCCCAAGGATTATCATCAGTTGAATCGTATTCTCAAGAATCATCTTCAACTGAACCTCAAAAATCATCAATTGAATCATCAATTAGATCATCCATTGGATCTTCATCCCAAGAGTCTTCATCAATTGGGTCACGATCCCAAGAATCTTCATCAATTAGATCATCTATTGAATCCTCATCCCACGAATCAATTGGGTCATCATCCCAAGAATCCTCATCAATTGAATCATCAATTATATCATCTACTGAATCTTCATCCCAAAAGTCATCAATTGAATCCTCATCACAAGAATTATCATCAATTGGGACATCGTCCAAAGAATCATCTTCAATAGAATTGTCTTCAACCGAATCTTTATCCCAAGAATCATCTTCAATTGAACCCTCTTCAACTGAATCGTCATACAAAGAATCATCAATAGGATCCTCTTCAATTGAATCATCATTCAAAGAATCATCTTCACTTCAATCCTCTTCAACTGAATCATCATCCAAAGAACCAATAGGATCCTCTTCAATTGAATCATCATCCAAAGAACCAATTCAATCCTCTTCAATTGAATCATCATCCAAAGAACCAATAGGATCCTCTTCAGCTGAATCATCATCCAAAGAACCAATAGGATCCTCTTCAATTGAATCATCATCGATTCAATCCTCTTCTACTGAATCATCATCCATACAATCCTCATCTCAAGAATCGTCCTCAACTGAATCCTTATCCCAAGAATCGTCCTCGACAGAATCCTCATATCAAGAATCATCAAATGAACCATCATCCAAAGAATCGACTTCAGTCGAATTGTCTTCAACTGGCTCATCAATCGAATCTTCATCCAAAGAATCATTATCCAAAGAATCATCATCCATAGAATCGTCCTCAACTGAATCGTCATCTCAAGAATCTTCATCAAATGAACCATCATCCAAAGAATCTTCATCCAAAGAATCTTCATCCATAGAATCGTCATCCCAAGTATCCTCCCCAACTGAGTCCTTATCTCAAGAATCATCATCAAATGAACCATCACCCAAAGAATCGACTTCAATTGGATCATCAAATGAACTATCCAAAGAATCGTCTTCAATTGGATCATCTTCAAACGAACTATCACCCATAGAATCGTCATCTCAAGAATCGTCGTCAACTGAATCCTCATCCCAGGTATCCTCTTCAACAGAATCATCTCAAGAGTCATCATCAAATGAACTATCATCCAAAGAATCGACTTCAATTAGATCATCGTCAAATGAACCATCTTCATCCCAAGAATCTTCATCCTCATTAACTGAATATCAATCCCAAAGGTCATCATCAATTGGATTATCAATTGGATCGTCATCAACTGAATCATCCCAAGAATCATCTTTTCCCGAAGATTCACCATCAATCGAATCATCAATTGAATCATCTTCAACTGGATTATCAACACTAGGACCATCCCAAGAATCGTCTTCAATTGAGACTTCATCAACCGAATACTCATCCCAAGAATCGTCTTCAATTGAGACCTCATCAACTGAGTCATCACAAGAATTATCATCGACTGAGTCATCACAAGAATCATCACAAGAATCATCTTTGTCCAAAGATTCATTATCAATCGAATCATCATCAATCGAATCATCAATCGAATCATCTTCAATTGAATCATCTTCAACTGGATTGTCAACAATAGGACCATCCCAAGAATCGTCTTCAATTGAGACTTCATCAACCGAATACTCATCCCAAGAGTCGTCTTCAACTGGATCATTCCAAGAATCATCTTCAACTGGATCATCCCAAGAATCATCTTCAACTGGATCATCCCAAGAATCGTCTTCAACTGAATCATCCCAAGAATCATCTTCAAATGGATTATCCCAAGAATCATCTTCGGATGAGTATTCAATTGAATCCTCATCTTCGGATGAGTATTCAATTGAATCATCTTCAACTGGATCATCCCAAGAATCATCTTCAAATGGATCATCCCAGGAATCATCTTCAAATGGATTATCCCAAGAATCATCTTCAACTGGATCATCGCAAGAATCGTCTTCAACTGGATTATCGCAAGAATCATCTTCAAATGGATCATCCCAGGAATCATCTTCAAATGGATCATCCCAAGAATCATCTTCAACTGGATCATCCCAAGAATCGTCTTCAACTGGATCATCCCAAGAATCGTCTTCAACTGGATCATCCCAAGAATCTTTTTCAATTGAGACCTCATCAACTGAATCTTCCCAACAATCATCTTCAACTGGATCATCCCAAGAATCATCTTCAACTGAGACCTCATCAACTGAATACTCATCCCAAGAATCATCAATAACCGAATCTTCGATTGGATCTTCGATTGAGTCATCATCAACTGAATACTCATCCCAAGAATCATCATCAACCGGATCATTGATTGAATCACCATCCCAAGAATCACCAATTAAATCATCTTCAACTGATTCACCAATTGAATCCCCATCCCAAGAATCATCAATTGAATCATCCCAGGAATCATCTTCAATTGAATCGTATTCAACTGAATACTCATCCCAAGAATCATCAATTGAATCGTATTCAACTGAATCATCATCCCAAGAATCATCAATTGGATCTTCTTCCCAAGAACTATCTTCTTCCAAGGAATCGTCATCAATTGAATCACCAACACAAGAATCATCAACACAAGAATCATCAACACAAGAATCATCAATTGAATCATCACCAATTGTATCTTCTTCTTCCAAAGAATCGTCATCAATTGGATCACAAACCCAAGAATCATCAATTGAATCTTCGTCCCAACAATCATCTTCAATTGGATCGTCACCAATTGTATCACCAACCCAAGAATCATCAATTGAATCTTCGTCCAAACAATCATCATCAATTGGATCGTCAACCCAAGAACCATCGTCAATTGAAACCTCACACCAAGAATCGTCTGTAACTGGGCCATCAATTGAACCATCATCTCTTGAATCTTCAATTGGATTATCAAAAGAGTCATCACTTGAAGCATCCTCACAAAAGTCATCTTCAAACAATCCATCTTCACAAGAGTCTTCCTCAAATAATCCATCTTCTCAGGGATCATTCTCACTTCATTCTTCTACATACTACTCATCATCAGTAAACCAACCCTCATCATTTGACTCATTCCCATCTTCATCAGTGTCAAGCACACAATCATCAACAACATCCTCATTTGAACAGTCTAATGAAATTTCATCAGAATCAATCTCAAATGTTTCATCTTTAAATGAAGCATCCTCTCAATCACTAAAACCTTCAACTGAATCACGTGAATCATCAAAAAATTCCAATGAATTTGAATCTAGTTCTCAGTCACTCTCTTCAAATATCCAAAGTTCGTCTTCAAACCAACACTCCTCATCTAAAGAATTCTCATCAATCGTACCTAACCTATCATCATCATCATCATCATCATCATCATCATCATCATCATCATCATCATCATCATCATCATCATCATCATCTTCTTCATCTTCTTCGTCGTCAAAAATATCCACGGAAATACCTGCATCATCGATTGATATTAGCTCAAGTAGTTTTAATTCATATCAAGATTTTAGCTCACATGACTCATCTAATCAACAAATTGAAAAATCTAGTGAATCAATCAATATGAATGATTCTTCAAATACCCAAGAATCCAAATCGTCAGAAATACAAATAAATAATCACTCCAACTCATTAAACTCAGAATCAAACAATGATTTTTCGAGCTATTCTATTGATTCAAACAACCAATACCATTCATCACAGGGGAATAATGAATATGACTCGTCTCAATCAAAACAAAATAGTGAATCAAGTTCATCATTTCACAGAATGAAAAACAAACCCAACACACAATCAAACAGTCATTCTAGTTCAGAAAGTGTATCAAATAGCGACGAACCAATCCCTCAATCTAGTAGTGCTTCACAAACCATTCCAAACTCATCAGATGAACAAAATAGTGAATCTAGTTCTTCACACTCTGCCTCAAACGATTATGAACAAAAAAGTGAATCAAGTTCACCACAAAGCAATGATTCAAACACCTCACAATCTTTTTCAGCTTCATCATTGTCACAAAATGAATCTCAAGAATCCATTCCAGAAAATGAACCAAGTAGCGAATCCACTCAATCCACCTCAATCTCTTCAAGTTCATCAATTGATAAACAAAATGGTGAATCAACATCCTCTCAATCTGCTACAAGTAGTTATGAACCAAATTCATCACAAGACAATGATTCAAACTCTTCTCAGCCAAAATCATCATCATCGTCTTCACCTTCATCGTCACAAAATAGTAATTCAAACTCTGCACCAAAATCGTCACAAAATGAAACAGATGAATCAAGCTCTTCACAATCTTTATCAGGCTCGTCACAATCTTTTTCCAGTCACTCAAAATCAGAAAGTGAGTCAAATAACCGACCAGAATCTAATGAAATAACCACACCAAAACCAAGCTTCAATGATAAATCTAGCTCATTAGAATCTCAAGAAAGCCATCAATCATCTTCTAATTCATTATCATCCCAAAGCTCCGCATTTGCATCGTCATCATTTTCTACTAGTCCTAGATATTCATCGTCTTCATCGTCTGATACATCATCCTCATTAATTCCAACATCGTCTTATTCGAATGATGAATGTGGAATTGAAATTCAACAAATGATGTTAAAGAAATTGGGTAATAATTTAGCATCATGGTCAATGAATATTATTAATTTAAGTCCATCAATAGTTTTCGAACATATTTCAGTTTTTAGAAAAGAGGCAATTACAAAACCAGATAATTCAATTGGATATAATAAAGTTGATGTTTGGAATACAATAACTTCAAATGGTCGTCCAGAAGGAAAATTATTCTCATTTGTTTACATTGGAACTTTGGTTCCTGACAATTTCTTTATTTCTTGTGATAATAACACAACACCTCCAACATTACCACCTACCGAATCACCAATAGATCACTCATATTCTTCACAACAATCATCATCTCTCTCCAGTAATTCTCAACAATCAACTTCCTTAACACCAAAACCTTTGTCACCAATAACAAAATGTATATTATCATATTCACAAAGAAGAATTGGTTATATTAGATATGGAATCAATATTAAATATATATGGTGGGTTGAAATTGCCAATAAAGGTGAAATGAGCATTGATAATCAACTACTAATTAAATTTGATCAAAATGTTGAAAATGTAAATGGATTAGACAAGGTGAATCCTTTCGATGATAATAGTGTTAGTGAAGATAGCAGTAGTTTGGGAAGTGTAGATAGTAGCAGTAGTAGTGATAATAAAAAGTTTGAAAGTAATATATATAAGGTTGGATCAAATGGTATACCATTAAGACCTGATAGTTTCTATGCTTTCACATACTTTACTCAATCTATTGTTCCAGCACAATTGGAGTTTATCGGTCGCGACAATTGTTTAGAATCAGATGGCAGTAAAACATCACCAAATCAACAAATAGGAACACCTGAAACTCAATGCTCGGCAGAAATTCACCAAGAAAAACTATCAACTAGACTTACATTCTTTGGTTTTGTTTCATCATACGCTGTGACAATTAAAAATACATCACCAGTTCAATCACTTTATGATTTAACAATTATATTTAAGAATAGTATTAATGAAGTAAATGGAATTGATCCATTGGTAATAAATACTTCGACCTCAACCAATACCAAAATCTCTACAATCTCTGATTCAAACTATCAATTACCAGAATCTTTACGTGTAATTGGTATAAAACCAAATCAACCATTCGTTTTCTATTATAAAAGATATGGTTTCTTTTCATCCGATATCGAAATTCAAAATGAAATTTGTTCTCCAGAGTATTATTACAATAACAACAATATAAAATAAATAAAATAAATTAATTTTTTTTTTCAAATAAATAAAAATTATAAAAATTGGGATTTTATTTAAAATGATTGCGAAACTAAAAGAGTTGCATTTGCAGCGTTGAAACCATTGAAACCAAGTAATGTTTCATACAATTCTACTTTAGTAAGAGTTTTATCAGCTTTAACATTTAAAGTTACAGTTAAGAAACTATCACCACTTAAAGGATTTGTGAATCCAGTTCCGATGACACCCATTGGACTAAACCATGAACGTTTACCTCTTTGTAAGAGCATATATTTAGTGGTACCATCAGAAAAAGTGACTTTAACAGTATAGTCACAACCACTTGAATGACAAAACCATGCATATTTACTAACATTTGGTCTAATATCATACAATTGGGTTGAATTGGTTGGATCAACAAAGTACATAAGATTTCCCTTTGATTTTAATAAAGGATAAACTTGTGAAAGGTTTGCTGGACCAACAAAACTATAGGTAATAATAACGGTATAAACATCGACACCTCTTTCAATTGGAAGACCATCATTAATACCATAGAGACCACTACTCTTTGTTGATGGAGTATAGGTTTCATATTGAAGAGTTGTTGAATTCCACTTTTTATAGCCAGTTGAATAAGATTTATCATAAATTATTGAATCTTTGAAATAGTTTTGAATGGTAACTTCTTCATAGTCTCCAAACATTGAGTATCTATAACCTTGAGCTTGATCACCAGCACCACCTTGCATTACTGATTGTTTCACACAATTATTATTTGCATCTAATACAAAACTTTTATTACAATTTTTATATACACCAGCATTGCTTGGAATATTTACACTTAAAAACTCATTATGATTCATATCAAAACCCCATTCTGATCCTAATAAACTACCTTTTATATATGGATAGTTACCACTAGTATAACTGTCACCAGCATGTGGTAAACCATAACTATGACCAGCTTCATGAATAAAAATACCTGAATAAGAGTAATCACCAGTACCAACTGAACCACCACCTAACCCACCCCATGGGTCAGCATATTTACCATTAGCACCTAAATGGATAAGTGGTGCATAATAAAGAATTGATGATGGACCCTCACCATTTGCTCCTCTGATTCCACCTAAAATGCCTAAAACAACACTCATAATTTCATAACCATCTCTTTTTTCGTCAGAGTTTATGATTCTTAAACCTGGTAAACTGTTTCTTCCGGCTGGTAAAATCAAGTATGGCCAATCAATTCTAGAAATTGGGTGATTGAGGGCATTCAATGAGGAAAGAGACCATTTTTGAACCAATTCATCTGAAATATTTTTTGAAATAGAACCTGTAACCGAAAGTGGTTGAGTGTTTGTATCATTTGCACCAAACAAATAGAATGGAAGGAGCCACATATTTAAATTTGTTTCATGACACATGTTTGGGAAAAAAAATTCAGATTTTAAAACCATAGTTGAAAATTGAATTTTCATTTTTGGTTTCATCCAATCTTTTGGAATTCTTACACTATGATGAACAGTGGAATATTTTGTACCATTTGACTCTGTTGGTGGTAATTTACTTGGATCATCGAGTGTTAATTTTCCCATTAAAGTATCATCATCCCAAACTTTAACAGTATAGGAAAGAGTTTGGTCTTCAAATTTGGCCAACAACAAAGATTCTCTATTTGGAAGGATTTTCAATGTTACAGTATTGTTCTTCCAACTTTTACCGCCAATTGGAAGTACGTGGGTGTTTGCAAATTTAATATCACTAACTTGTAATCTTGAAGAACAAACAGCACCATTAGCATTTGAAATAAGGTTTAAAGAAATTATAAAAGAAAAAATTAATAATAATATTTTCATGTTTTTTTTTTTTTTTTTTTTGAATAAAATGATTTAATAAGACAAAAAAAAATGAAAAAAAAATAAACAAATAAATTTTTTTTATATAAAAAAAAAAAATGAAAAAAAAAACAAATAAATTTAAATATATGAATAAATAAAAGAAACAAATAAAATAAAATAAAAACGTGATTATTTGAAATAAAAATGTGATTGAAATATAAACAGATTTTTTCTTTTCTTTTCTTTTTTTTTTTTTTTTTTTTTTTTTTTTTTTTTAAAAAAATTTTGGGAACCCATTTTTATGATAAAAACAACTTTATAAGATCAACTTTTTTTTTTTTTTTTTTTTTTTTTTTTTTTAAAATATCTTTTGGCGCATTGAATTCAAATAGCTCTTTAATTTCATCAAGGTAATTATATTGTAACATGAGCGGACACAAAAATAAGTTGGGAAAAAGTGGTTCTTATTAAAGCTTCAGATATCTTTTATCATTTTCAAATAAAATTTTTTGATCCACATTACGAGGTTGAAATTTTAACGAAAAAAAATATCAGCGAGATGGTTTTTATGCTAAAAATTTTTAAAAAAAAACAGTTTATTTTTTCTGGCACAACCGCAATAAATGCCCTTTTTTTTTTTAAAAAAAATGAAAATTTTTTTTTTTTTCACAAAAGGATAAAATCTGGAATTTTTTTTTTTTTTTTGAACCATTCATTTATATTCATGTTTAAACAGTTTATTTTTTTTTTGGGGAAATAAATTATAAAAAAAATAATTTTGATTTGGTTATTTGAAAATGATTGGACGAAAAAAGTAACCCCACAACCAATATAAAATAAATTTATGAATTGTTTTTAATTTATTCTCAAAATAAAAAAAAATTAAAAAAAAAAAAGAAAAATGAATTTAAATAATATTTTATATTTATTGAGGATATGATTGAATTAATGACCTTTTTTCTTTTTAAAAATTAAAAATTTTTATTAGTAAAAATGGGAAAATGAAAAAATAATAATTAAAATTAAAACTTACTGGGAAAACTTTTAATTTAAAGCTATTTAAATTTCCATCCTTCTTTTTTGTATAAATGAGAAAACCAGCTGCACCAAGGATACAAACTCCTGCAACAACACCAATAACAATACCAGCAATAGCACCACCTGATAAACCAGATTTTTTAGATGGTAATTCCATTGTTGGGTCTGCACCACAATACTTTTCTTGAAACTCTGTTTCTTTTAAACCTGAATATTTGTTTAATTCGACTATTTATTTAAGCATTAGTATCTTTTGAGAATAAATCTTTTTTTTTTTTTTTTTTTTTTAATATTTATTTTTAATTACATTTTGGAGTGTTTTGTCCTGGATTTGATTCAATATTATTTGTATAAAGTACCTCTGGGAAATAATTACAATTGTTTAATTCAACAATTTGTAATAAATTTGTCTTTTTTTTTTTTTTTTTTTTTTTTTATAAAAAATTAATATTTTAAATTAATGAAAAAGAAATACCCTGAAATTACTCACCTTCCAATTATCAAATTTTTTTTGAATTTCATTTTGTTGATATGTTATTTGATAGTTATCCATCCAATTTAAAAATGATTGATAAAGAATACCATTATCAGGTAATGATTGACCATTATTAAATTGAATCAATACAAAAAGTAATAAACAAATAATTATTTTCATTTTTTTTTTTTTTATAAATTGTACAAAGGTTTTATTTTACACTATAAAGATTTTATGTTATTATGTGAAGAAAATTTAAAAAAAAAAATTGTTTAGATTTTTTTTTTTCTCTTTTTTTTTTTTTTTTCTTTTTTTTTATTTTTTTATTTTTTTTTTTTTTTCAATCAAAAGATTACATTGCTGTTAAAATGAAAAAAATGTTGGGATTTGGAAGGGTGACTCTAAAAATATCTACCCCTTTCTGGATAAGAAGTTATTTTTCAAAAAAACTCGAAAATAAAACTGTTAGATATTATTGATCAAAGCTTAAACCAATTAATCGATGTGAAGGTTTTTTATTTTGAAAAAAAAAAAAATAAAAAAAAAATAACCAGTAAACCCGAGACTACCCATTTTTTTTTTTTTTTTTTTATTTCAAAAAAAAAAAATTGGGTTCCAAATTAAAAAAATAAAAATATTAAAAAAATAAAAATCATTTTTCCACATATTTCTATCATCAGAAAATATAAATTTTCTGTTATTTTTTGTTTAAATTTTTAATTTTAAAACTCTTTTATTTATTTCAACAAATTATATTTTTCAAAATTTTTTTTTTTTTCTCACAGAGATCCAAAAAAAAAAAAAAAAAAAAAAAAAAAAAAATGAAATTTTTAATTAAATTAATTTCAATCTTTTTATTAATAACAATCTCATATGTAAATAGCCAATTATCTCAAAATGAAAAAAATTTAATTCTTAGCTACCATACCAAATGGAGATCAAATCCAAATGGTCCAACTCCTGTTAGCCCAATCTCAACGATAGTATACAATGAAACAATTGCATCAGCACTTCAATTAAACCTTAGAAAATGTGACGATTCCTATAGTAGTATGTACAAATATGCTCAAAATAGTGAATGGCAAACATGGGTTACTCCAACAACATCTTTTAATTTAACATCCATTCTTGTAAATATTGAAGAGTCTTCAAAATATTATGATTGGTCAATTGCTGGTTGTTCTAATTTTTCTTCTTCAAATTGTGAAATTTGGACAAATGTAATTATAAATTGTTTTTTTATAATATATCATTTATTAGTTTACTAATATAAAAAAAACAAATAATTAATAGGCTGTATGGAATAAAAGCATAAGTTTTGGTTGTGCCAAATCAATATGTGATGATACTATTGAATTATCATGTTCCTATTATCCAGCTGGTGGTTTCAAAGGTGTCCTCCCTTATAAACCAACTAGTAAAACACCATCGGCCTCAACAGTTCCAAAAATGCCAAATTTATCGTCAGGTAGTGTAGATTGGAGTGATTATCAAACTCCAGTTAGAGATCAGGGTGAAGTAAGTTTTTAGATTTTTTTTTTTTTTTTTTTATCTCCAAAATTCTAATATTTTTTAAAGTGTAAATCTTGTTGGGTATTTGGTTCATTAGCTGCATTAGAATCAAGATATTTAATAAAGAATGGTGTATCAGAAAAATCATCTTTACAATTATCAGCCCAAAATGCAATGAATTGCATTACTAGTGGATGTAACTCTGGTTGGCCAGCCAATGTATTCGATTACTTTGAATCATCAGGAATTTCCTTTGAAAAAGATTATCCATATGATGCCATTGGTAGTGATAATTGTACTTCATCTTCCAATAGATTTGAATTCTCTGGCTATGACACCGTTGAAAATAATAAAAACTCTTTGATTGAGGAATTAAAGAATGGACCAATCACAATCTCCCTTTACTCTGACACTGCATTCCAAAGCTATGCTGGCGGTATCTATGACTCAGTTGAAACATATACTGATGTTAATCATGTTGTATTATTAGTTGGTTACGATAAACCAACAGATTCTTGGAAGATCAAAAATTCGTAAGTTTTTAAAAAACTCTTTCTAATAACTTTAAAAAAAAAAAAAAACATATATTAACTATTATAATATTATAGACTTGGAACAAAATGGGGAGAATTGGGGTATGCTCGTATTAGTGCATCAAATGATAAACTTGGTATCTTACTTTACAACTCTTATTTCCCAAAAATTTAAATAAACTAAGATTATTTATTAAAAAAAACAATAAATTAATAAACAATAATTTATTTTTTATATATTTATTTTTTAAAATTAAAAGCTTTTTTTATTTTCTTTTTTTTTTTTTTTTTTGACTTAATATTTTTTTTTGTTAAAAAAAAATATATATACATATAAATTGATTATTTACTTAATTTAATTGAAAATAATCTTGATTATCATCTTCATCCTCTAAAGGTAATTTATCAATTAAAGAACGAATGTAATTTGAATTTTTTGGATCAAGATCCAAAGCAGTATTTAAAGAATCCAAAGCTTTGTCGAGTTCACCCAACTGTTTATAACATTTACCTAATAGAATGTAAATTGGAGTTTCTTTTGGTTCTATTTCTTTAAACTCTAACAATTGATCAATTGCATGATGATATTGTTGATTTGCAAAGAGGAAAGCTGCCAACTTGAATTTTGCAAAGGTATTCTTTGGTTGAATTTCTATTGAACGGTATAACATATCGATACCCTCTTGAATTTTATTTGGATTATGTTGTAGTGTCATACCCAAGTAACAACATAACACCGAGCTAAACTCATTGATCGATAATGCCTTTCTAAAATGGTACTCTGCCAAATTATATTTCTCTTGACGATAATAGATTAACCCAATACCATAGAATGCATTGTAATGGCGTGGATCACATCTAATCGCCATTCTAAATGCATTCAATGCCAATTCCAACTCATCATTTGCTAAATATTCATGGCCACATAATGTATAGGCATATGTCATATCGGGATCCAATTGAATTGCCCTTCTAAATAGTTTGATTGCAGCTTCATGGTCACGTTGTAAACTGAAACAATTACCAACCACTACCCATGAGTATGGTGATAATCTATCGAATTCAGAATACTTGTGTGCAATATAACTTAGTTCTGCATCCTCTTTCATTTGCCATAACAATGTTGAATACAGTTCCATACCCTCCAATCTATATGGTTCCATTTGTGATACCTCTTGAAATATCGATCTTGCCTCTTTATAATCGATTAATTCATGATATGCTTTTGCCACCTTTGTTAATACCCATCCAGTTCTATACTGTTCTTCTGATAATCTTTTAAATGATTCAATGGCTTCTTTACATAAATATCTTTTTTTTTTTTTCATATATTAATATAATTATTATTATTTATTATTTATTATTTATTATTATTATTATTATTATTATTATTATTATTATTATTATTATTATTATTATTATTATTATTATTATTATTATTATTATTATTATTATTATTATTATTATTATTATTATTATTATTATTATTATTATTATTATTATTATTATTATTATTATTATTATTATTATTATTATTATTATTATTATTATTATTATTATTATTATTATTTATTATTATTATTTATTATTATTATTTATTATTATTATTTATTATTATTATTTAATTATTATTATTTAATTATTATGTTATAAATATTAAAAAAATTATAATATACATACAAACAAAGTAATCTATAAGAGTCGGCTAAAATGAAAAATAATTCCAAAAGTTGGGTTTGACCTTTATGTAATTCGATTAAACCTTCATATAAATCACCCCCATTAAAATCTAGAATTGAAGATTCATCAAATTCATAGAAATTTGGTTGAACTGAATTATCTGTAATATTTAATTGGTCATCTTCTTCTAATTCTTCTATAGATTTATTACTATTATGATGGTGATGACGGTAGTGTGTATGATTTTCATTCTTTTCTTCTTCATCACTATCATCATCATCGGTTAATGAAGATAAACTCTTTAAACTAAACTCCTCTGTCTTCCCAAAATTAACTTGTTTCTTTGTTTTTGTTGATAATGTTTCTTTTTCTGTAATTGAAGCGGACATTGGTGTATCGAATTCAATATTTGTAGGTTTTTTAGTCATTTGGGATGGGGCATTCTTTTTGTGTTGTTGTTTATAATGATTAATACTTGGAGTTGAGGGAGTATATGGAGTTTGAGAAGAAGTACCATAACTAGAATGGGGATGTTGAGATGAACCCTTACTGTCGGGTGTATCCATTACCATTGGTATTGGATCAACGATGTTTTGAGAAAATCTGTTCGAAAGTATTGGTGTTATATGAGAGAGTGGTGTCTGTGGAGTGACATAATATCGATTATTATATTTTTGTTGTTGTTGTTGTTGTTGTTGTTGTTGTTGTTGTTGTTGTTGTTGTGTAGTTTGATGCATAGTTTGTTGAATAGAAGCTTTAAAATTAATTGGTGTTATGTGTATTGAAGAATCGTGAAATGATGAAGGGGTTAAACCAACTCTGTGATTTGGATGATATGGCGGTTTTATGATATTGTTTGTTTTTATTGTATTTGTTGTCGTTGCTGTTGTTGTTGTTGTATTGATATTAGCTGGAGCTGTTTCTGTGGTAGTTGTACTTGTTGTGGATGTTGCTGTTAAATTTGTATTGATATTAGCTGGAGCTGTTTCTGTGGTCATCGTTGATAATGTATTTTGTTCATTATTAATATTTTTATTGTTAATTTTGTTTTGATTGATACTATTTGTTAGATATTGTTGGTATTGATGATGTTGTTGTTGTTGTTGTTGTTGATGCTGATTTAAATGGCTAATTTGATGAATTAAATTCGTATGGGAGAATAAATCGGAGATATCAAGTTCGTCAGGACATATATTACATAATTGTTCGAAAGCTACCCATAGGAATGGATAGGTGTGAACAGACTTTTTCAAGTATTTGATAGCTTTCTCTTTTTGATTCTTTTTCTTTGAAATCAATCCCATCAAATAATACACTGATCCTATGCTACATGGAGAATCAAAACCATGCGATATACTATTTATATCAACTATATCATCAAATTCACAAAGTATATCACTATAAATACCATAATATTCATTTTCATTATTACTATTCCAACATTTATCTCTATTATTATTAGGTTGATAATATTTTTCAAAATATATACAACATTTGATAATTGATGACTCAGCTTCTTGAATATTACCTAGATCATAATTTGATAATGCTAACATATATAAATTCTTTATCATTGTTATTTGTGGGTGTTGTTGAAGCATTAATAAACATTGATTTATTTTTCCCATTTGATAATAGATTTGAGCTATTTTAAAAAGGTTATCTTCATTGGCAGTTGATGCATATAATCTCTCAGAAAGAAATAATGCGTTCTTTATTAACCCACAATGAATTGATTCATCAATACTTTGAATCATTATTTCTTCCATTTTTTTTTTTTTTTTTTTTTTTTTTTTTTTATTCCCAAAAATTTAAATCGTATTTTAAAAAAAAAAAAAATTAAAAAAAAAATTGTAAATAAATATTATTATTCTATTTATCCAATTGGTGTAATAAATGTTAACTTCTCTATTTTTTATTTTTTTTCAAAATAAAAAAATAAAAATAAAAATAAAAATTTTAAAAAACCATTTTTTGTTTTTTTTTTATAAAATAAAAAAGGCGGGTCATTCACCTTTTTTTTTTTTAAATTTGTTTTCAAAATTTTATTTTTAAAACATGTGTTGTTTAAAAATATTGAATTAAAAAAATAAAATAAAATAAAAAGATGCAAAATAAAGAAATACAATTAAACAATGATAATAAACCATTATATAATAAGGATAAAATTCAAAACAATATGAATAACGATATATTTACAACAAACCTTAAATATAATAATTATAATAATGGAAGCAATAATTATGATCATAGTTGTAACCGATCATATAATAATTATAATAATAATAATAATAATAATAATAATAATAATAATGATATTAATAATAATAATTATAATAATAATGATATTAATAATAATAATAATAATAATAATAATAATAATAATAATAATAATAATAATAATAATAATAATAATAATAATAGTGGTAAATTTGAAAATAGGAGTAATTTTAATAGACCCACTCCTTATGATAGACCAAACAATAACTATAATAAATATAATGGGAATAATACAAATTATAAAAGCAAATATTATCAAAACAATAATAGTAACAACAATGAAAATAAAGAAAACAATAATGGCAACAATAATAACAATTATAACGATAATAATAATAAAGATAATAATAAAAAACTAAATATTGTATCATTACCATCAGTTTTAAAGAACCAAAAAGAAACTGATGAAGAAAAGATAAAACAAAGACAAAAACAAATTGACTTTGGTAAAAATACAATTGGCTATGATAATTACACACAAAAAATACCAAAAGACAAAAGAGATAGATTACATCCAAGAACACCTGACAAATATCAAAAATGTTCTAGAAGATCTTGGTTAGGTCAGATTAAAATTTGGAGAAAAGCCTTACATAAATTTGATCCAAATAAAAGTAATAATGATAATGATGATTATGATGATAATGGTTATGATGATAATGAAGAAGATGATGAAAATGAAAAAATTAATAAAGAAAATATCATAAATATTAAAAAAGTCAATGATAAAGATTATGAAATCGATGATAATGAAATAATAATAACACAAACAAAAGAAGAAAAGAAAAAAGAAATAAAAATAATAAAAAAAGAAGACGATGAAGAAGAAGAAGATTATGAAATTGAATCACTTGAAGAGAACCAAGAATTTTTAAGACAATTATTATCAAAATAAAATTTTTTTTTTCTATTTTATTTTCATTTGGTCTATTAAAAAAGAAAAAACAATTTATTTTTCTTTATTTATTTTTTCTTTCAGTTTTTATTTCATTTATTTATACCTTTTTTTTTTTTTATTATTTTCTTTTTTTTTTCAATCGAAATTTGATTCATCAACTGAATAAGATTCTTGAATTAAAACTATTTTTTCTTGATCATCAGCATAATGTTCAATATATTGTGCATTATTTTTAGCATGAAAATCATTTAATAAAAAGTTTGCGACACAAGTTCTTGTTTCTGATTGATATTTACCATCTTTCCAAAGTATTATCGTGCTATCTAAAGAACCAGTTGCAATTGAATTATCACTTAATATAGATACACAAGATATAGATTCTGTATGACCTTTCATGTCACCAATAAATGTTGGGCGTAATGGTAATTTTAATTTATTTTTATTGGTGCCAGAGCTATTATTACTATTATTATTGCCACCACTTCCACTACTATTACTTCCACCACTACTACTTAAACTAAAAGTACCATAAAAACTATTTTGACCACCGCCATTATTATTATTATTACTATTGTTATTATTATTACTATTATTATTATTATTATTATAAAAAATACTACTACTACTACTATTATACATTATTTCATGAGGCCAATTCCAAACAGAAACTCTTGAACCTGCCCAAGTTAAAATTTTAGTATTATTATATAGAGTGATTGCACCACTAATTTCAATATAATTTGAATCCTCTTTGGTTGGTGGTGCAAACTCTAATATTGTACTACCACCTTTTGTGGTGTCGAAAATACTGAAACCCTTATTAATCGTTGCCAATAAGAAATCACCTGAACAAATTGGGAATAGGTAGTTAATTGAATTCTTACAATGTTGTTGATATAATGGTGATAAAGTTTTCGAACACCATATAATGATGGTTTGATCTTTTGAGCCAGTTACAAATCTATCATTTGAGATATTGAATAAACTAGTGACTATATCTTTATGTGTAGTATCAGATTGACCTAATGTTTTGGCAGTTTTATTGTCAGAGTCATATTGATAACCTATTAGGTAAGGTGATGATGAACCTGCAACAATTATGAAATTATTTACACACAGTATACCATGAGTATACTCCTTTTGAATTCTAACTATACTCTTTATGAATTCACCTTCCTCATTCCATATGATTATATCATCATCATTTGAGAATGAACAAAATCCACCTGGTATCTTTTCTAAAAATTTTAAACTCTTTTCATGTTTCTCCAATGTTTTTAAACATTCTAATTGATATGATTTATTTTCCTCATTATAAATTGGTACCTTATTTAAATCCCACATCTTTTTTGTGAAACCAAAAAAAAAAAAAAAAAATATTATTAGAATTCTAACCATCCTTTTTTTTTATATTATATTATATATATATATATATATTTACTTTAATTTTTTTATCCATTGAACCTGATATTAAAATATTACCAAATGAGAGTAAACATGTTACACGTTGAGTATGACCTTCTAATCTCATTAATAAACGCCCTGATGAAATTGACCAAATTAAAATAACACTATCATCACTTGCTGATGCCAATCTTTCAGAATCAATTTTTAATAATGTTTGAATTGGTAATTTGTGCTCTGTGAGTATTTGAATTTCATTTAAACTTGGTAGTTCTTGAATTTGAGTATTTATATTATTATTAATACTATTATTACTATTGTTATTGTTATTATTATTGTTGCTATTATTGTTATTATTATTATTATTATTATTATTATTATTATTATTGTTGTTGTTGCTGCTGTTATTGTTATTGTTGTTATAATTATAATTGTATATATTGTTATAAACTTGCTGAGAGTTATTATTGTTATAGTATTGTTGTGAATTTGGTGAAGTCCCACTTGTGGATGAATCTTCTTCTTTTTTCTTTTTAAATATATTAAACATTTTCTTTCTTTCTCTCTCTTTTTTTCTTTCTTTCTTTCTTTCTTTCTTTCTTTCTTTCTTTTTTTTCTTTCTTTCTTTCAATATCTTTATGAGATACAATTATTACCCATGCGAGAGATTTCTTTTTTTTTTTATTTAAAATTTTATGGTGTGGCTAAAAAATTAAAACAAAAATAAAAAAAAATATTTTTTAAAATTTTAAGGTTGGAAATCTTTCGTTAAAATTAATCTGAGTTAATGACCAAAAAAAAATAACCAATTTAAAAAAAGAAGATAAAAAAAAAAAAAATAAGATAAGATCAATGAAAAAAAAAGGTTAAAAATAAAATATCTTGAATTGGTGAGAAATAAAAAAAAAAATAAAAAAAAAAATTGTTGTGAAAAAATAAATTTTAAAAAAAAAAAAAAATGAAAATAAAAAAAAAAAAAAAAAATATTTTAACGACAAACAAAAAAGAATCATAAACACAAATGAAAAAAAAAATAAAAAATACAAATAAAAAAATAGTAAAAAAGAAAATACAACCTGTAAATAATAATAAGAATAAAAATAAAAAACTAATTGAAATTAATAAAAAAACAAATAAAGAAGTTGTAAAAATAGAAAATAAATCTGAAAAAGGAGATGATGTAATTATAATTCCCTCTGAAAGAAAAAAAAAAAAAAAAAAAAAAAAAAAAAAAAAAAAAAAAAACTAACCTTTGACTTAAACATTAGTATTTATATGTAGGTGAGTTTATAAATGGTGAAAAGTAACTATTCATATATTTATGTATATATATATATATATTTTTTTTTTTTTGAAAAAAATTAATATCTAACAAATAATAATAATTATTAAGAAATGGTAAAGGTATAATTTATTATGAAGATGGTACATCAATTGAAGGTATTTGGAAAGATGGTGAATTAAATGGTATAGGTATATTTAAAACAATAGAATTAATAATAAGTGGAGAATTTATTGATGGTGCATTAAGTGGAGAGGTTGAAGAGACCGATAGGGAAACTGGTAAATTAGTATTTAAAGGAGAATATTTTGAAGGACAAAGACATGGTCGTGGTAGATTAATAATGATTGAGGATGGTGGTGAAATTACTGGTACTTGGACTGATGGTAAAATGTCAGGATATGGTGAATACACATTCCCAACATGTAATGGTAGATTTAAAATTCAAGGTCAATGGTTGAATGGTGATTTAATGATTGGTAAATATCATATAAACTATCAACCTTTGAAGAACGAAATCGATGGTAAACGACTACCAATCGATGAGAAAGAGAGAGAATATATGAAAAAACTTGAACAATATCAACAAAAGGAATTAACAAAAGAGAGTAAAAATTTTATTTTGAAACTTGATGAATCTATTGATTGTAGAATCTCATCATCACCATTACAAATCGATCTATATGAAAGATTTCATTGTTTTGTTGGAAAACAATCAACTATACCAAATTCTGGTGAAGGTTTATTTGCAAAGATTTTCATACCAAGTGGTACAATCATATCATTTTACAATGGTATTAGGTTAACTCATGAATTGGTTAACGAAAGATCATGGGATGAAAATAATAATACAATTAGTTTAAATCATGAAACTGTCATTGATGTACCACCATATCTAAACGATACAATCACTCAATACTCTGCCACCATAAGTCACAAAGCAAATCATTTGGTACCTGGTAATAATTCGGTGTATGCTAGTTTCTATCATCCAAGATTTGGTGATATCAAATGTATCAAAGCAATTAAAGACATCAATGAAAATGAGGAAATTTTTGTTGATTATGGCTATTCAAATAATGATACACCTTCTTGGTATAAACCACCAGAAAAATAAAAAATAAAATAAAAAAAATAAAAAAAAAAATAAAAAAAAATAAAATTCTTGTAAAGCTTTCTAAAAAAAAAAAAAAAATTTGGCAAGAAAAAAATAATAAAAAATAATAAAAAAATAATAAAATAATAAAAAAATAAAAAAATAAAAAAATGATAAAGATGGCTTGTTAAATTAGGAATAATAAATTCTATTCTATGAAATTAACAGCTATAAGAGTTTTATTTTAGTGCTTAATAATAAAAATTAAATCACTCAACTAACCCAATCTTCAATAATTGGAAAAAAAAAAAAAAAAAAAAAAAAAAAAAAAAAAAAAAAATTTTTAATTTTTTTTAATTAAAATTTTTTTTTTTTTTTTTATATTTTTTTATTTTCTTTTTTTAACTCGAAAAAAAAAAAAAAAAAGAAAAAAAAGTTTAAACTATAGTTTTATATTAATTAAACAATAAAATTAAAAAAATAATAATTAATTATAATAATCCAGAAAAAAACATAAATAATTAGAATAGAATTAAAAAGTAAAGGAAAAATATCATAAAAAATAAAAAAAAAAATAAAAAAAAAAAAAAAAAAAAAAAAAAAAAAACCAAATTTTTTTTTTTGATTTTTTTTTTTTTTTGATTTTTTTTTTTAGTTGAGAGACCCATTCATTTTATAATTTATATAAATAAATTAAATAAAAAATAATTATAAATATAATAAAAAATTTTTTTTTTTTTTTTTTTACAAAAATAAATAAAATAGTTCGAAAAAAAAAAAAAAAAAAAAAAAAAAAAATACTATTTTTTTTATTAATAATGTAAGAAATTCTTTCACAATCACTGCCACCACCTAATACTATCACAACTTAAACCCATGGGTTTATATAATATACATTCATAAATTGAAGCCACCATATGAAAGGGTTTTTTTTTTTATATTATTTTTTTTATTTTCATTTTTTTTTTTTTTTTTTTTTTCCATCCATTAAATGATTGCATTGTATACCTCTTTTACTATCATGGAGTATTTTATCAATTGTATATTTTTATTTTATTTTTTTTTTTATTGTTATGATCTTTTTTTATTATTATTATTTTTCTTTTTAATCGATATAGAATATATTCGATTCATATTTTCATCTCATTATCGCATTATTACTTTTATTGCACATTTTTTATATTACAATAAAAATTAAAAAAACCAAGCGGAGTCAGTTTTTTTTTTTTTTATTTTTTTTATTTTTTTATATTTTTTTATATTTTTTTTTTTTTTTTTTTTTTTATTTTTTAATAGTTTGGTGTGGTGCATGTAAAAAAAAAAAAAAATATATTTCAAGATATTATTGTTTTTTTTTAAAAATATAACAACAAAAGTAAAATTAGAATAAAATAAAAATAAAAATAAAAATAAAAATAAATATAAAAAAATATTTTTTTATATAAAATAATATAAAAAAAAAAAAAAAAAATTGTATTCAAGGTATTTAGGTTAAATATTACACATTGTTGTCACATCATATTTCATTCACTTCCCTTTTATTGATATATTAGGTTTTGTTTTCTTTTTTAACTAAAATAATAAAAAAAAAACAAAAAAACAAAAAAACAAAAAAAAAAAACAAGTTTTTGTACATTTTAAGTTGTGTATGTCTTAAAATATGGATATATTTTGAGAGAGAGAGAGAGGATATGTGTGTGTGTGTGTTTATGTGTGAGTATATATGTGCGTGGTTTGAATGGGATGGAGTGTGTTTGGAAAACAATAAAACATTTTTTTATTTTTTTTTTATTTGTTATATAGAATTTTTTTTTAAAATTTTTTTTTCAACATATAAAATTTTTTTTTTTTTTTTTCTATTCCTTTTTTTTTTATTTTGTTTTATTTTTTTTTTTTTTTTTTTTTTTTTTTTTTTTTGATCAATAATATTATTGAACTATAGAATAGATAGGATATAATCCACATACTAATTAAAGTTTTTTTTTTTTTTCTTATTTTATTTTATATACAGTAACCCAGCAATAATAAAATATAATAGTAATAGTGTATAAATAGATAATTAAAAAAAAAAAAAAAAAAAAATACTATACTATACTTATATAGAAATATATAGATATAGTTAGTTAATTAGTATCAGTAACATACAAAAAATAAAATAAAAAAAAAAAATAAAAAAAAAAAAAGAAAGAAATAAAATAAAAAAAAATGGATTCATCACAACACCTACAAGAATCCCAACAATATACAAGAGTTGGTATTGATGTTATTGGTCCAATGAAGGATTTAATAATATCAGTAATGAATGGTTTGGATACAACATTTAAGATTATAAATGAAACCTATCGTATAGTATATTTTGATACAGATGAGACCAAACTAACCTCATCGAATTTAGATAGTGACGATGAGGAATTTGAAAGTGATGATGATGCCGATGAAGAAGCAGATCTTCAAATACAAGCATCTTGCAACCTTTATACATTTGATGGTAAAAATCGACAATCAATCGATGAGATAAAGAGAATAGCACAACATTTAAATGAAACACAGCCGCAACAGAACGACAATCAAGCAGTACCAGTTATACCATCATTTTTTGTTGTGGTTAATGTTGGTGCAAGTCCATCATTCGTTTCAGAGATTAAATCCGCTGCAGGTGGCGAAACTCAATTCATTGAATGGATTGTGGACGAACAAGCCTCAAAAGAGATTTTCAAAGTTTCAACAAATTTATTATCTCATCATAAAAAACAAATTGAATTAACTAGAGCTTGTACAGTTGGTGATGTAAATTATTTAGATCAAATTATTTTATCTGGTGTTTCAACTGTAAGTTATTTTTAAAAATAAAAAAAAAAAAAATAAAATAAAAAAAAAAAAATAATAATAATAACGGTGGTAATATTAATTATTTACTTTTTATATTTAGGAACAACTAAAAGAAGCACATAAAGCAGGTCATGCAATTGTATTTGATTCATTATTAACACATAATAGTAATTCATTAGTTGTTACAGGTACAATGGCATTATTAGGAGCGATTGTAGAGAATGGAGATAGAAAAGGTAAACGTTTATCATTATCAAGATCGAATTTATCTGGATTCCCAATGTCGATAACACAGATGTGTACCCATTTGGTGGAGTTGGATTTAAGTGATAATAAGATCACCGAGTTACCAAAGGATATTCAATTATTAAGGTCTTTGAGAATTTTAATTTTACGTGGTAATCTATTGGAGGATATACCATTAGAGATTTGTTATTTAGGAGATTTAAAGATTTTAGAGTTACAAGACAATCCATTAAACAATTTCCCATTGAGTGTTGTACAGAGTGGTACAAAGAATCTTTTATTATTTTGTAAGAATATATTGGAGCGTAAAAAGAGTGAAACTTGGAACAAAGTGAAGTTGATGTTTGTAGGTCAAGAGGGTGTCGGTAAGACAAGTCTATGTCAAGCCTTGAAAGGCTCAAAGAAAAAGAAAGCAGAACTTCAGGTTAGTGGTGATACAGTCTCAACCGAAGGTGTAAAGATTCAAAATATAAAGAACAAAAAAGTGGAATTCCATGCATGGGATTTTGGTGGTCAACAGGTTTTCTATCCAACGCATCAATTCTTTTTGACTACCCATGCCCTCTATTTGGTGGTTTTTAAGTTGACTGATCCAAACTTTGCCGAGAGAGTAAACTATTGGGTACGTCAAGTTAAATCTAATTCAAGTGGTGCCGTTCCTGCAATCTTTTTGGTTGGTACTCATAGTGACGTTTGTACTCCTGAACAACTTCAAGAGGCAGAATCAATTCTAAAGGCAAACTTTGTAAAATATTCACGTGTCAAGGAGAACACTATCAATTTCGTTTGTTGTGCCACAGGTAAAGGTGTAAAAGAGTTGAAGAAGAGATTAATTCATGAGGCAGAGAAATCTCATCTCATCAAAAAAGATATTCCAGGTAATTATATGGTCTTAGAGGCACGTTTAACCAATAGGGGCGCAAATCCAGGTAGAATGACTGTATCAGGTTCACCAATTGGTAGTGGAAGTAGTGCCCAACTCTCTTCCAACGCTATCAACTCTCAAAAGGAAAGATACATCGATTATGAGGATTACATGAATGAATGTAAACTCTCCCATCTTCAACCAGAGGAGATTAAAGGTGCAACCGATTTCCTTCATAATTTAGGTATCATCTTACATTTCGACACTGCTACCTTAAAGAACCTTGTGGTACTTGACCCACAATGGTTGGCTGATGTTATGTCCTCATTGATTACCTTCTCTCACAATTGGATTAAACGTGGTATTTTAAATCATTCAGAGTTGGTCGCAGTTTGGGGTGGTAAATACGATCAATCACTTTGGCCATTACTTTTGAAACTCTTGGAGAAGTTTGAAGTATCCTACGAGTTACCAAATGTTTCAAAATCTTTAATTCCATCTTTGTTACCAGAGGACGCCGAAGGTGAAATTTTATCAATCAAAGATCGTGAATGGGTATCTCTACCACAAGCAATTGAAAGTGGTCGTTGTCAAGTATTTGGTTGCGATTATAATTTCGACTTCATGCCATTAGGTTTCTTTGCTCGTCTTTTATTAAGAATTTTATTAATTTCAGGTGTTGAAGTTAGAACTTATTGGAGAAATGGTGTATTATTAGATATTTTAACACCTGAACAGGTAAAATTACAACAAACAAAACAACAACAACAAACCGAATCAAATGATTCATCTGTAAATAATATAATTAATTCATCATCATCATCATCATCATTAAATTTAACACAAACATCAACATCAACATCACCATCAAAATTAAGTCTAAATAATTCACAAATCAATAATTCCAATTCTACGTTAAATAATGCTCAACAATTGATAAATCCATCAGTGTCACCATTATCTTCAACAACACCAAGACATCAAGCTTTAATCACCTTCATTAAGAAGAAATCATTCGAGTCTAAAGACAAAGATTCCTACAAATTAAACATTGAAGTGAGATCATTTAATACAACCATTGAAAAGGATCACTCAGCATCATTATTCTTCCAACAAATTCTCTTTACCATCGATACATTATTGGCAAGTTCATATGTTGGTTTAGAGATCACACGTATGATTCCATGTATTCATTGTATTCAAAAGAATCCACGTGCTGATCCATTCTACTTTGATTTTAGTAGTTGTATTTCAGCACTTCAAGATGGTAAAGCAAATCTCTTCTGTAGAAATGATCCAAACATTCCAGTACGTATCGATTATATCGCACCCGATCTTTGTTTAAAGAAAGTGCCAACACTCGCAGACAATGAAATCGACTATGAGAAACAAATTGGTAAAGGTGGTTTTGGTTTAGTTCACAAGGGTAGATTGGTGAAAGATAAATCAGTTGTTGCCATTAAATCTTTGATTTTGGGTGGTAGTGAAGGCGAGGCTGAAATGATTGAAAAATTCCAAGAGTTTCAACGTGAAGTCTTTATTATGTCGAATCTAAATCATCCAAATATCGTCAAACTCTACGGTCTAATGCATAATCCACCACGTATGGTCATGGAGTTTGTACCATGTGGTGATCTTTATCATCGTCTCTTGGACAAAGCTCATCCAATAAAATGGTCCGTAAAATTACGTTTGATGTTAGATATTGCCATGGGTATCGAATATATGCAAAATCAAAATCCACCAATCGTTCATCGTGATCTTCGTTCACCAAATATCTTTTTACATTCTTTGGATGAGAATGCCCCAGTTTGTGCAAAAGTTGCTGATTTTGGTCTCTCTCAACAATCGGTCCACTCTGTAAGTGGTTTATTAGGTAATTTCCAATGGATGGCTCCTGAAACTATTGGTGCCGAAGAGGAATCATACACCGAAAAAGCTGATACCTACAGTTTTGCTATGATTCTTTATACCATTCTCACTGGCGAAGGTCCATTCGATGAGTATTCCTATGGTAAGATTAAATTCATCAATATGATCAGAGAGGAAGGTCTTCGTCCTACACTTCCCACAGACTGTCCACCACGTCTTCGTAATGTTATTGAACTCTGTTGGTCTGGTGATCCAAAAAAGAGACCACACTTTAGCTACATCGTTAAGGAATTGACAGAGTTACGTAATGGTAATACATCCTCTAGCACCCCAAACAATACAATTATCACTACAACCACTTCCTCTTCAACCAATTTGAATAGTGCTAACGTTTCAATAGCTTCAACATCATCGAATGCCGACGATGGTCAAATCAATAATAATAACAATAACAATAATAACAGTGGTAATGGTAGTAGTATTGCATTATCTCCATCCAGATCATTTGAACAACAAACAACCACAACAACTACAACAACCACTTCACCATCGTCATCATTTGTCAACTCTAGTGGTTACAATACTGAAAGCTATTCAGTTGCAAGCAGTAGTAACACAAATCTTTTGAATACTCTAAACAATGCAAATCAGCCAGTAAACTTTATTGGAACTGCAAGTGTTCACAAAAAGATGGAAGTTTTGGCAGGTGTCGAGGCAGGCGAAACCGTTTGGACTAAATCAGCCGACTCAAGTCTTTGTTTTTGGAGTACAAAGAAAGGTCATCTCATCAATGAATTGAAATGTCCACACACTGTTGCAACTACAATGATGATTAAAGTTGGTAAATACATTTGGGAGGCAACCAATAGCAATTCCGTTTACATTTGGGATATGGGTACAATGACAATCGTCCAACAACTTACGACCCCTCATAAGGGTGATGTCTGTCTTCACTTTGTGGAGTATGGCGATAACAATGGTGTTTGGAGTGGTGGTTCAGAAGGTACCGTTTGTCTTTGGGATATGCAAACATTTGAAAAGAAACATTCATTCAGTTTAGAGTCTTCGATCACTGCAATGTCCTACTTTGGAAATAATACTTTGTACATTGCGTCAGGCTCTCATATCGTTGTATTTAAAACTAAAACATTGTTAATGAATGTCAATCAAAATTGGAAACATAGCACTGGTAGTATCACTAGTATTTTAGCAATGAAGGATGAGGTTTGGAGTGGTGGTTCTGATGGTAGAATCTACATTTGGAAGATAAAGAACGAGTTTGAATTACAAAAGGTTCAAAGTTTAGAGGCACATCGTGAAAAAATTACAGCTCTCATTCATTTGGAGGATAATGTCCTATCGGGTTCAACTGATAAATGCATTTCATTATTCAAAATATCCGACCCAAAGAAACCATTTACAACTCAAGAACATCATAAACAAGGTGTTACCTCTATCGTTAAAGTTCAATCTCATATCGTTTGGACTATCACAAGTGATACTACAACTCCATTAGTACTTTGGAACATACCTCAAAAATGGGAAAAGAAAACTGCAAATGGTATTTTGCCAAGATTAAAATTTTTCCGTTAAAATCGATTTTAAAAAAATATAAATAAATCACAACAAAAAGAAAAAAATTCTAAAAATAGTTTTAACAACTCATGTTTTTTTATTCTAAATCTATAATCTATCAAACCCATGGATACTTTTTTAATTCACCATTATTTGTTATATTATGATAATAAAATATAAATAAATAAAATTTTCTCATCATTTTGAAATTAAAATTAATTTATCGGGGAACAAACAGCATCGGCATTATCAACACCAGAAGTAGTAGCACCTTAAACATCACTAACAATAAGGTTAGTTGGCAAGTTCATTTTTTTAGTTGTGCTGCCTGTCCTTCGGCTGTTGGTTCATCTTTTGCTGATTCATTTGGTGGCACTGGTTTTTCTGGTGCCTCTGCAGGTTTTCCTGGTGCTTCCTCTGCTTGGTCAGCATTTTGAATGTCAATTAGTATATTTTAAAATCAGTTTTGGTTAACTCACAAAATAGTTTCATAAATAAAAGACATTGAATATTTATAACCAAATTAAATTGACCACAATCATCTTTATAATAAATTATAAAATGGTGTTTTTTAAACAACAAGTTGAAAACATAAAATGGTTTGAAATTTCTCTTGGTAATTTTTAATTTTTCTTCGAGAACGAAATTGGAGTAAGAATTGTAACTTCTAAAATTTTTATTATTTAATATTTAATATTTATTTTTTATTTTATTTTTTTTTTTTTTTTATTTTAGCCTTTTCCGCGTTTAAATTTGTTGTGTAAATTAATTTAAAAATTTTAATTTTTTTTTTTTTTTTTTTTATTTTTTACAATTTTCATTTTTTTTAACATCACATTCCTTTAATTTGTTTTTTTTTTATTATTTAGAAAAAAAAAATTAAATAAAAAAAATGATAAGAAATTTAGCAAAATTAAATAAAACAATTGGAACTAGATTTTATCAAACCTCATCAAGAGGATCATTCAATGGTGGTAATAATGGTAAAACTGCATTCAAATCAATTATTGGTGCATCAGTTGGTTTAGCAGTATTATTTGCAGGCAGTTCACTTTTGGATCAAGAAAAACAATCAGAACCAACCCCAATTGATGTTAAAGAAAAAAAACCACAACCACCAAAAACTAAAGAAGAATATCAAAGAAAAATGGATGAAGAATATGATATAGAGCAATTTAAATATGTTATCATTGGTGGTGGTACAGCTGCTTACCATGCAATTGATAAAATTTTGGAGAATGATAAAGAAGCAACCATCCTCTTAATCTCCAAAGAATATGATGTCCCATATCAAAGACCACCATTAACAAAATCATTATGGGCTACTAAAGATGATAATGTTGTAAATACTTTAGATTTTTCAGATTGGTCTGGTAAAAAACAAAAGTTTGTATTCTTTTAATTTTATTTACTTTTTTTATAATAAAATTTTAATTTAACTTTTTTTTTTTTTTTTAGTTTATTATATGAACCAGAATCGATATATGGCAATGATGTTTTACAATTTATTAGAACTAAAAAAGTTGTAGATTTACATATTGATGAGAAATTGGTATTGTTAAATGATGGTAAATTAATTCGTTACGACAAATGTTTAATTGCAACAGGTGGTGAACCACGTCAATTGAAATTCACATCAACCAATGATAAAAAGATTTCTACCTACAGAACCGTCGATGATTTTAGAAAACTCTATGAGTTTGTAAAGGATGGTGATAAGCATGTTACCGTTTTAGGTGGTGGTTTCTTGGGTAGTGAATTAACTTGTTCAATCAATGCCAATTTCCAAGATAAAAACATTAAGATCGATCAAGTTTTCCCAGAACCAGGTGTATTGAGTACTTTGTTCCCAGAGTATCTTAGTAAATATGCCACCGATGAAATCGTCAAGAGTGGTGTAAAGGTTCACAGTGGTACTTTGATTAAAGATGTCGTCGACAACAGTGAAAATGGTAGATTAACCGTCACCTTAAACAATGGCGAAAGCTTTGAAACTGATCATGTCGTAGTTGCTGCCGGTATCATTCCAAATACAAATGTCGTTAAAAGTACCTCATTAGAAATCGATACAGTTAATGGTGGTTACGTCGTTAATCCAGAGCTCCAAGCTCGTACCGATTTATATGTTGCTGGTGATGTTGCCTCCTACTATGATTTCAGTTTAGGCGTACGTCGTCGTGTCGAGCATCATGATCATGCACGTGCCACTGGTGAAATGGCTGGCTCGAATATGTCCACTAAAAATACACCTGCCCCTTACACATATCAACCATTCTTTTGGTCTGATTTAACTCCTGGTGTCGGTTTTGAAGCAGTTGGTAATACCAACTCAAAATTAAAAACTTTTTCAGTTTGGGAAAAACCATCATCCGATGACTCTAAACAATCATACACCAAAGGTAATATATATTATTTAAATGATAACAATGTTGTTGTTGGTGTCTTATGTTATGGTAACTATGGTAAAATGGATACTGCTCGTGATATCATCTTAAAACGTAAAGTTGTTCAAGATTTAAATCAATTACAACATGCTATTGATTTTGATGAACATCATTAAAAAAAAAAAAATAAAAAAAATAAACATGAATTTTAAATAATAAATCTTTTTTGTTTTGTTTTTAAAAAAAGTAATTTAGAACTATTGTCTAAAAAAATTGTACTTTTTAACTTTATTTAAAAATTTGAAGGAAAAAAGAGGTGTGGAGATGGTTTTTTTTTTTGTTTAGTTTTGTAATTGTATTTTTTGTTTTATTTTTCATCGAAGGTTTGACGATTTGAATACCTACCCTAGTAAAAAAAAAAAAAAACTACGATAGAAAAGGAAGAAGATAGATTGAAGATAATGAAAGAAAAATAAAAAAAATAAGAAAAAAAAAAAAGATAGGAAAAGAAGAGAAAAAAAAAAATCCAAAAAAAAAATATGATGTTTTTAGTTGAGAAATTTAGTTGCCTCTAATAATACTGATAGTTGGTTTCTTTGGTGGTGGTTTTGATTGAGAAGTTTCACTTGAAGATGAAATGAAGCTTAATTCATTAACTTCCATAGTGTTCACAATGGTTTTATTTATTGGAGCAGTAGTTGAGGTTACAATTGATGTTTGTTGTTCGGTTGTCGTTAATGTTGATGTTGATGTTAATTCGTTTATATTTACAGATGGTGAAGAAATTGTTGTTGTTTCAGCAGGAGCTGGTGTATTAGTTGATATTTCATTACTATCTTTTAATGTTGATGGTTGTGATTCCAATGTTGGTGGAGTTGTTACTACGGTAACTGATTCACCATTGGTATTTGGATCGGGTGAAATAGTGTTATTTGTTGTTGTTATTGTTGTTGTTGCTGTTGGAATAGATATTGGCGATCCATTTTCGGTTGGTTGTGCTGGTGGAGATTGTGCAGAGTTGGTGGTTGGTGTTGAAATCGAATCATTTAAAGTTGTTGTTAATGTCGATAATTCTGTTGAATTGATAGTTGGTGATGAAAGATTTGAAGTTGGAGTGGAAGTAGTGGTAGGAACAGTTGTAGTAGTACTAGCAGTAGGGATGGTATTATTTGTAGTGACTAGAGATTTTGGGGAATTTAGTTTATTATCAGAATTTTCACTTTTTAATTTCTTTCTAGTTATAGAAGGTTCACCAGTTGATGATCTTTTCTTTGTAGTTTTTACGGGTTCTTCAGGACCTTCGTCCTTTACAAAAGCGGGAAGTTGTTTCTTTTTGATATATTGTACTTTAATATCCATTGTATCAGGGTTTGATTGAGTTCTAAGCCACTCTTTAATTGTACCAGTGAATTCAGTCACCGCTTTAGTTAAATCGACACTTTTATCAGCACCTGGTGTATTTGAGAAATTAAATGAAAGCCCCATGAAAAATGATGTACAAATCTGATCAGGATTATTTGCTTTATGAAGATTATTTGCAAATACCTTTGGATATGGTACAGCGAATTTCATCTTTGGTGTGGATTCCAAGTTGGAAATCAAAAATCTTAATTTGGACTCAATCCAACCCTCCCATTTTCTGTGATCTTCTTCGTTCATTGAATAACAATCGATCTCTATATAAAAACTATAACGAGTGAAGAAATCACATTTTTCCAATAGATTCTTCCAAGTACATTCACCAGTTTCGATCTTTCTTGTGATCTCTGCACCTCTAACAAACTCACTCTTCATTAATTGTAATGTTGATTTGGATACATTGTAGGTTGAATTCATTGATGGATATGCTGGAGTGATAATTGGCATTAAATGAGCTTTATCTCTCTTTGGGTTCCAAACCTTTGGACCTAAAATTCCACCCTCTTGAATGTGACATAATAAAATTGGTGCTGGCCACTTCCAAATTTCATACACTTTGAAAAATCTATGAATGATCGTACTTGGTGCTGAATTTGGATAGAGTTGGCAGATTCTTGCTGTCAAAAGTGCCCATGATACACCACCTAAAAATCCTAAAATATTCGAATAAATGCCTCTTCTAATTGCCCAAAGTTTAATGCATCTCAATGCCATTCTAAAGTTTGGAATGTTTGGTACCAACTTTAAAATTTGATCAGTTACACGGCAACCATTCAAACTAAGAATACTTTTTTCGTCAATATTCTTTAAAAATGATTCATCAATTAAATCATTCAATTCTTCTGGTATTGCTGTTAATGCTAACTTTGCATAAATTAAATCAATTGGTATACCTGAAAATACCATTTTTATAACAGGTACAAATGCATCTTTAACCGTCTAAAATAAACAATTATAAAAAAATTAGAATTAAATCTATAATAATAATAATAATAATAATAATAATAATAATAATAATAATAATAATAATAATAATAATAATAATAATAATAATAATAATAATAATAATAATAATAATAATAATAATAATAATAATAATAATAATAATAATAATAATAATAATAATAATAATAATAATAATAATAATAATAATAATAATAATAATAATAATAATAATAATATTAATATTTACTGTAAATTCTGTAATTTCTGGATGAACTTTTAAAATATCAGATAAATCATCAAAAAAGTCGGTTCTCATTATGTGTTTTGGTCCAACACAAAGTGTATCAATATCACTACCTGGACCATGTACACCCAACCTATATGAACCAAATGTGAAAATCTTTGCAACAACTTCTGATGCTGTTTGTTCTGGGTAACCCTTTTTAAATTGGAAAAAAAATTAGTGAAAATTAAATTTAAAAAATGGAAAGAAACGAAAAAATGATAATTAATAATTTACCTTTTTTAAACTAACCTGTTTTGCCCATTCTCGAACGATTTGGTTCAATTTACCTAAAATTTCCTCTCTTTTTCTACTCTCCTCTGGTGATTCAAACAAATTGAAAGAAATCAATGTATTCTCAAGTTCAGTAGAAAGTTTATAATCAATAGATGACGGTGGAGCGGTTGAAATGGGTTCTGTTACACCTAATATAGTTGGTTGGTCAGTTGAACCTTGTAATGTATGTAAATTATTTACTGAGAGTGATGATGGCAATTGTGATTTGGTTGTTGTGGTTGTGGATGTGGTTGTAGTGGATGAAGTTGTTATATTAACAACCGGAGATCCACCATTTTTATTCATATTTGAAAATTAAATATATGTGCTCGTAATGATTTAAAATAATAAAAACACGCTAAAAAACAAGTAATTCACAAGAATAAAGTTTTTTTTTTTTAAAAAAAAGAAATTTTTTTTTATATATTTTTTTTTTTTATATAATTTTTTTTTTGTTTTTTTTTGTATTGCTTTTTTTTTTTTTTTTTTTTTTTATTTTTTTTTTTTTAATATTTATATTATTTTTTTTATTTTTTTTTGTAAATCAAAAAAGTGATTATTAAATATTCGTTAATATCACCTCAAGGATTTTATTTTTATTTATTTTTTTTTTATTTTTTTTTTTTTTAAAAAAAAAAAAAAAACTCTCTTTACTATTCTGAACTAATTGTATCTTTCTTTTCTATGTTCTCTGGCGGTTCAAGCTTGGCAACTATATATATATATATAAGAAAAGTGATATAATAAAAAATATTTAATGTGTTTGTATATAAAAAAAAAAATACGGTGTAATTGCAGAAAAAAAAATTGAAAAAAACAAAAATATAAAAAAAAATAAAAAATAAAAATTAAAAAAAAAAAAAAAAAAAAATCAATTTGAAACAAAAATTTAAAAAAATATAATTTAAATTATACTGAAATCTTCACCAAAAAAAAAAAAAAAAAAAAAAAAAAAAAAAAAAAAAAATTTTCAAATTAAAATAACAAATAGAAATAACAATAGTCTTAAAGAAAAAAATTGCAATTTTTTTTTGTTGTTAATAGTAAAAATAAAAATAACTAAATATGTCATTTTCAATACCTCCACTTAGTAGTATTGGTAATCATGGCAATAATAATAATAGTAATTCACATGCACCAAGAACATCTATAAAGAAAAGTCATAAAGAGTCGATCATTGGTACTAATGATGATGCAGCATCATGTAAATTATCAGCAGTTAATGTTGGATATTATTCAGATCCATTTGTAAAATATTTTGTAAAACATCCAATAAGAAGACAACCATTAATCAATCGTGGTTTCTTTTCAAGGGTTGAATGTATTGAACAATTAGTATCACAATTCTTTAATCAATATAAAGATGTAGATAAAAAACAAATCATTAGTTTAGGTTGTGGTTTCGATACTTATTATTTTAGATTAATGGTAAATATTAAAAAAAAAAAAAAAAAAATTATAAAAAAAAAAAAAAACTTAACTAAAATTTTAGCTTAACTATTTAATTTTTTTATTTTATTTTTAATAGAATAATAAGGATATTAAAAAAGATTTTATATATTTTGAGGTTGATTATGATCAAGTGATTAGTAACAAAATAAAGATAATTCAAAATCATAAAGAGTTACAATCAATGATTGATAAGGAATGGGATAGTAAATATGATACGAATGAAAAGTTAGCATCGATGGTCAATCATCAAAGGCTATCATCTAAAAATTATAGATTGGGATCAATCGATTTAACAAATTTAGAAACATTTAAAGTTTTTAATGAATTGGAGATTGACTACAATGTACCAACTTTATTCTTATCGGAATGTGTGTTAGTCTATATTCCAACCAAATGTGGTAATGATGTTATTCAATGGGCATCCGATAAATTCTCTGAATCTTGTTTCATAACTTACGAACAAATCAAACCAAATGATGAATTTGGTAGAATGATGATTAAAAATATTGAAGTAAATATTATATCAATTTTTAAAATCACTTGGTATATATATATTTATATATTAATAATTTTTTATTTTTCCATTTAGATGAAAGGTTGTCCACTATTATCAATTGAATCATTCCCAGAAATTGAAGATCAAAGAAAGAGATATAATAGTTTAGGTTGGAACAAAACGGAAATTTTAGATATGAGACATGTATATAGTGATTTTATAAATAAAAATAGACTTAAAGAGTATGTATTATTAAAAAAAAAAAAAAAAGTAAATAAAAATGGCTAACAAAAAAAAAAAAAAAAAAAAAAAAAAATAAATGACAAAAAAAAAAAAAATTAAGAACTGAAAAATTAGAAATTTTTGACGAATTTGAAGAATGGGATTTAATTCAAGGTCACTATGTTTATGTGTTTGCAATGAAAAGTAATGCTCCTTCAATTTTGGATAGCTATTATTTTGAAAATTCAAAAAATAAATAAAGCATTAAAAAAAAAAAAAAAAAAAAAAAAAAACAAATATTTAAATTGGCGTATTTGATTTCTATACGATTGGAAAAAAAAAAAAATGAAATATTTTTATTTTATTTTTTTTTTTATTTTTTTTTTTTTTAAATTTTTTTTTGAATTTCTCATAAAAATTTTTTTTTTAAAAATTTTTTCATTTTTTGATAATTCATTACAAGAGTGAACACAAAAAAAAGATAGATTAAAAAAACTAAAATAAATATCTCATCTTTTTTTTTGGAAATAAAATAAAAAATCAAATCGAATTAAATCACTTGTATATCATTCCCCGACTTTCATTACTTCATTTTTTTTTTATTTTTTTCAAAATTTGAATTCAATATATATATTCATTTATATATACAATCTTATTATTTTTTTTTCATTTTTTTTCTAAACAATTTTTGTATTTAAAAACACCAAAAAAAACCAAAAACCAAAAACACAAAACACAAAAAAAAAAAAAAAAAAAACATATATATAAAATAAAATGTCTGATTATATGATGAATGATGATTCCCAAGGTGTGTATATTTTATTATCGCTTCTTTTATTATTGTTTTTATTATTATTTGTTTATTTATTATATTCTAACGTTTAATATGAAAATTTGTCGTGCAGATAATCCACATGCAGATATATCGCAAGAGGATGTTTGGACAGTTATTAGTGCATATTTTCAAGAGAAAGGTTTAGTTAGACAACAATTAGATTCATTTGATGAGTTTATTCAAAATACAATGCAAGAGATTATAGATGAATCACCACCAATTACATTAAGACCTGAATCACAACATCATCCAGGTCAAGCAGCAGTTAGTAATAATGTATGAGCTTATTCTTTTTTTTTTTCCTAAATAATTACACACACTCACAGGTACCCACAATTTCCACTCACCTGTAATATATATGTATATTAACCATATATATTTTTATAAAAAAAAGGTATCAACATTTTCAGTTAAATTTGGACAAATTTATCTTAGTAAACCAACAGCAGAAATTGATGGTGTATCACAACAAGTTACACCAAATCAAGCTAGAATTAGAAATTTAACATATTCAGCACCATTGTTTGTGGATATCACAAAAACGGTTATGACAGGATCAAAGAGTAAGGGTGATGAGAGAAGAACTGATGAGGTATTGAAGAGAATTTTCATTGGCAAAGTGCCAATTATGTTACGTTCACAATATTGTATGTTGAATGAAGCAGACGATAGAGATTTAACCACAATGGGAGAATGTTCATTCGATCAAGGTGGTTATTTCATTATCAATGGTAGTGAGAAGGTATTGATTGCACAAGAGAAGATGAATAACAATCATGTTTACGTCTTCAAGAAATCACCACCATCAAAGTATTCATATGTTGCAGAGATTCGTTCTTGTCAAGAGACTGGTTCGAGACCGACCTCCACAATGTACTTGAAAATGTTACACAATACCAACAAAGGTCCAGTTGGTATTAAAGCCACTGTACCATACATTAAACAGGATGTACCAGTGATCATTGTATTTAGAGCATTGGGTTTCGTTGCAGATAAAGATATTCTCGAACATATTTGTTACGATTTTAAGGATGCTCAAATGATGGATCTTATGAGACCATCGTTGGAGGAGTCATTTGTCATTCAATCACAAGAGGTAGCACTCGACTACTTAGGTAAACGTGGTTCCACTATGGGTACTCGTGAACAACGTATCAAATTTGCTCGTGAGGTATTACAAAAGGAAATGTTACCACATGTTAGTGTCGCCGAATTCTATGAGACAAAGAAAGCCTTTTACTTTGGTTACATCACCCATCGTCTTTTATTGGCCTCCCTCGAAAGACGTCCATTGGATGATCGTGATCATTTCGCCAATAAACGTTTGGATTTAGCTGGTCCATTGCTTGGTACACTCTTCCGTCAACTATTTAAAAAACTTACAAAAGATGTCCGTCTCTATCTTCAACGTTGTATTGATAAAGTATGTTTTTCTTTTCTCTTTTTGAATTTAAAAGAATCATATTACTGACATTTCTATTTTTATTTTAAATTCCATTAATATTGATAGGACAAGGAATTTATTGCCTCTTCTGCAGTTAAATCTAAAACTATAACCAGTGGTTTGAAATATTCTTTGGCCACAGGTAATTGGGGTTCATCAAAGAGCGGCGGCACAAAGAGTGGTGTGGCCCAAGTATTGAATCGTTTGACGTTTGCTTCTACATTATCTCATTTACGTCGTTTAAATACACCAATCGGTAGAGAGGGTAAATTGGCAAAACCACGTCAACTCCATAACACTCATTGGGGTATTGTTTGTCCATCAGAAACACCAGAGGGTCAAGCATGTGGTTTAGTAAAGAATCTTGCTATGATGTCCTACATTTCTGTAGGTTCAGCATCTCAACCAATCTTGGAGTTTCTTGAAGAATGGACCACTGAGAATCTTGAAGAGATTAGTGATCTCTCTTCAATCTTCTCTGCCACAAAGATCTTTGTAAATGGTATGTGGGTGGGTATTCATCATCAACCAGACAAATTATTGAGTACCCTCCGTTTGTTACGTCGTTGTGGTGATGTATCGGTTGAGGTATCTGTGGTTAGAGATATTCGTGAGAAAGAGTTGAGATTGTACACCGATCCTGGTAGATGTTGTCGTCCATTGTTTGTGGTTCAAGATAATAAAGTTCAAATTAAGAAACAACACATTAACAAGTTGATCAACAACGACGAATATAAATGGCAAGATCTTCTCAGTGAGGGTATCGTCGAGTATATCGATGCCGAAGAAGAGGAGACTGTCCTAATTGCAATGACACCAGAAGATTTGGTACCAATGCCAAACGAACAAATTGTACATACCTATACTCATTGTGAAATTCATCCATCTATGATTCTTGGTATCTGTTGTTCCATTATTCCTTTCCCAGATCATAATCAATCACCACGTAACACCTATCAAGCTGCTATGGGTAAACAAGCTATGGGTGTCTATATTACAAATTATCAACTTCGTATGGATACAATGGCTCACGTCCTATTCTATCCACAAAAACCATTGGTTACAACTCGTTCAATGGAGTATCTTCATTTCAGAGAGTTACCAGCCGGTCAAAATGTATGTGTAGCCATCGCCTGCTACTCTGGTTACAACCAAGAGGATTCTGTAATTTTAAATCAGTCGGCAATCGATCGTGGTCTTTTCCGTTCAATGTTTTATCGTGCCTACAAGGATGAACAAAAGAAACAAACATCACTTATGGAGGAAGTATTTGAAAAGCCAGAACGTGATACCTGTGCTGGTATGCGTCATGGTTCTTATGAAAAGATTGATGACGATGGTTTGGTTGCACCAGGTGTTCGTGTTGCCGGTGATGATATTATCATTGGTAAAACTACTCCATTACCTCCATCCGATGATGATTTGGGTCCAAAAACACGTCGTCACACTAAACGTGACAGTTCAACTGCACTTCGTTCCTCTGAAACTGGTATCGTTGATCAAGTTATTCTCACCACCAGCGGTGAGGGTTTCAAATTTTGTAAAGTTCGTGTCCGTTCAATGCGTGTACCACAAATTGGTGATAAGTTCTCCTCTCGTCATGGTCAAAAGGGTACTTGTGGTATGGCTTATCGTCAAGAGGATTTACCATGGACTGTTGAGGGTATTGTTCCAGATATTATTGTAAATCCACATGCCATTCCATCTCGTATGACCATTGGTCAATTGATTGAATGTCTTCTCGGTAAAGTATCTGCTTCAACCGGTGATGAAGGTGATGCAACTCCATTCACTGATGTCACTGTAGAGGCTATCTCCCAAGCACTCCACAAGATTGGCTACCAAATGACTGGCCATGAGGTTATGTATAATGGTCATACTGGTCGTCGTATGGATGCTCAAATCTTTATTGGTCCAACCTATTACCAACGTTTGAAGCACATGGTAGATGATAAAATTCACAGTCGTTCAAGAGGTCCTGTTCAAATTTTAACTCGTCAACCTGTAGAAGGTCGTTCACGTGATGGTGGTTTACGTTTTGGTGAAATGGAAAGAGTAAGTTTAAACTTTTTTCCTCCTCTTTTTCTTGAACCCATAAATATTTATTAATTATTTTTTATCATTATTTTAGGATTGTATGATTTCACATGGTGCAGCTCAATTCTTAAAAGAACGTTTGTTCGATCAATCTGATAGTTATCGTGTTCATATTTGTGATATTTGTGGTCTTATTGCAATTGCAAATCTTAAAAAGAATTCGTTTGAATGTCGTAGATGTAAAAATAAAACTCAAATTTCTCAAATTAGAATGCCATATGCCGCCAAACTTTTATTCCAAGAATTAATGTCAATGTCAATTGCTCCACGTATGTTTACTCAAACTTAATTTAAAATTTTTTAAAATAAAAAATAAAAAATAAAAAAATAAAAAAATAAAAAAAAGATTGTAACAGTAGGGATTTGATTTTTTTTATTAAAAAAAAAAAAAAATTTGAAAAACGTTCCTTTCGTTTTTTTCTTTTCTTTTTTTTCTTTTTTTTTTTTTTTTTTAATTTGAATTAAAAAAAAAAAAAACCAATGAAATAAAAAAAAAAAATGATTAGAAGATTTTTAATAAATAATACCCAAATTTTAAAAAGAGATTGTAATTCATTTTCAAAAATTAAAAATTTCGATCCCAAAAATGAATCAACATTAAATGAACAAAAAGATATAATAAAAAAAATTAATTTGGTTGGAATTCAAAAAGAAGAATTACAAGATAAAGTTGTTAATCTTGGATATCCAAAGTATTTAAGTGATCTAATTTGGACATTTATGTATAATAAAGGTATTTTGGATATAAATTCATTTGAAAGAGTATCAAAAGATAAAAGAGAATCACTGCTATCAAAATATGAGATCAATATAGGAGAGGTTACAAACCATCAATTATCAGTCGATGGAACAAGAAAACTTTTGATTTCATTCGATGGTGCAGAGGTTGAAAGTGTATTTATTCCCGAGGGTAAAAGAGGTACATTATGTGTTTCATCACAAGTTGGTTGTACATTTGCATGTACATTCTGTCATACAGGTACACAGAAATTCATAAGAAATCTAACAGCATCAGAGATTGTATCACAAGTAATAACGGCAAAAAAGGTTTTAAATGATTTTGCAGATTCATCAATAAAGAGAACTTTGACCAATATAGTTTTTATGGGTCAAGGTGAACCATTTTATAATTATAGGAATGTTTTAAAAGCTATTAAAATAATAACGGATCCAAATGGTTTGGCAATTGGTAAAGGTAAAATTACTGTCTCAACAAGTGGTGTCGTACCATTGATTGAAAGATTGAGTAATGATTTCCCGGGTATAGGTTTAGCGATTTCATTACACAGTGCAAATGATAAAACTCGTTCAGAGATTGTACCCGCCAATAAACAATGGCCAATCTCTGAATTGGTTAAAGCTTGTATCAATTTTTCAAAACATTGTAGAGAAAGAATCACAATTGAATATGTAATGTTACAAGATGTAAATGATTCAGCTGAAGATGCTCATGATTTAGTGAAACTTTCAAAATCTTTTCCATCTTTAGTAAATTTAATACCCTTTAATCCATGGCCTGGATCACAATATAAATGTTCAACAAAGGAAAGAATCACTGAATTCTCTAAGTTTTTAGAAAAAAATGGTATAAAAGTTACAATTAGACAACCTCGTGGTCGCGATATTTTAGCTGCTTGTGGTCAATTAAATACTGAATCAATTAAACAAATTAATAAACCAATCCAACCTTTGGAAAATTTAGACTAAATTTTTTGATAAAAAAAAAAAAAAAAAAAAAAAAACACAAAACACAAAACAAGATTAAATTTTTAAAAAAAAAAAAAAAAAAAAAAAAAAAAAAAATATCCAAACCATCTTCTCCCAAGTGTTTGGCCAATGGAAAATTTGTGGTGTTTTGATATTATTTTCAATTTTTTTTTTATTTTTAATTTTCTAATAATCGGCAATTTTATCAAAGATTTTAAATTTGATTTTCTTTATTAACCAATAGATTTTTTTTAGGAATTTTTTATTAAAAAAAATAACATTTATTTAATAAAATAATTTTTTTAAGGAAAACATTTTTAAAAAATTAAAATGCTTCATTAATTTTTTTTTTTTTTTTTTTATTATTTAAACACGTGACACACATTGCTAATTTGAACATCACCCAATAAAAAAACAAAAAAAAAAAAAATAAATAAAAAAAAAAAAATGAAAATTTTAGTATTTATTATTATATTATTTTTATTTAATTATATAAATGGTTTTAATTTACCAACAGGATATGGTATTGGATTTGTTGATCCAAATGCTAAATGTTTAAATTATATTGGTGACTCAAATGATCAACCATTATGCAATAATAGATTTCAAAATAAAGGTGATAAAATTTACACAACGATAAATTCACAAATTGAATCTCAGCTTAATATTATAAAATCATTTCAATCAATAACTTTTTTACAAGATCAATGTAAAGATTTATTATTTGCCCAGTTTGGAATCTGCGACATTTATTTAGCACCTTGCATTGAAACATTACCAATGATCACACCTTTGAAAAATATATCTTTGCCACAAAGATTTTGTAAATCAGCATGTGTAAGAATGGTTTCAAATTGTCCAAGACTTGCTATCGAAATGGATTGCTCAAATCCATTATTATTCCCAGAGATTGGAACCTTTTACGATTTATCACCATATGGATTCACTCAAAACAATGGTACCTATGCAGTTCCTTGCTCAGATCCAACTAATTTTTTTAATCAAGTTGCAAGTAATTCTAGTTTTATTGAAATTTGCCCTTCACCTTTATTATTAAAAAATTCAAGTGACCCAAGATATGAATCAAAGAGAGGCTACACCTATCTTCCCCCGTCAAACTGCGTACTTAATTGCCCAGTTCCTAATTATTCTAAACAAAAATGGGATCAACTTTTAACAATGTCAAAGATATTATCAACAATTAGTTTTATATTGTCGTTGTATAATGTTTTAACTTTTGGAATTATAAATAAAAAAATTTCAGATCCTCATAAATGTACATGCTTTTTCTCTGGATCAATTGCATTGGTAAACCTATGTGATATTATAACATTTGGTATCGGTTACGAAGAACTTTTATGCCCAGAACCAGGAAGAAGTGCCAAACAACAATATGATCCAGTTTGTGGGTTAACAGGTGCTTTATTTCACCTTGGCATTACTTATTGTGTTTTATGGTCAATGACAATGGGCCTTGTACTCTACACTAGTGTTAAACGTCAAAAATGGTTTAAATTTAATCATTTCTTAATTGGAAACACTACCTTTACAATGATTAGTGTTATTATAGCTGCAGCAACATCTAAATTCGAGGCTGGTTTAGGATCAATTGAGTGTTGGATTAGAGATAGATGGTATGCAATATGTTTGTTTTGGATTCCTTGTGGTATTGCCCTATTAATTGGTTCTTTGTGTATTATTTCTGTTATTCATGAAATTTATAAAGTAAGTTTTTTATTTTTTTTTTCCTTTTTTAATTGTTATTAATTGTTTTTTTATATAAAAAAGACATCAAAAAAGTCAATCAGTAATAGAAATGATTTATTATCTAGAGAATTAAAACCTCTTTTAATTGTTTTTTTTATCTCTGGATCATTTTTATATCTTTTTATATTCTTTTTTGATATTGAAAGAAATTTCGGTGGTTATAGATCAGACGTAGAAGACTATGTATTATGTTTATTAAACGGAGACAATCAAGAATGTTTTACAACTGGGCCAAGCTATGTTCCTTATTTCCTATTTTACTTGGTAATTAGATGGTTTGGAATTATATTTTTTATTTTTTATGGGACCTCCAATGTTGCAAGAAAAATTTGGAACCAAACTTTTATTTTGAAAAAATTTTATTCTTCTCTAAAAACAAGCCCTTTGTCAAGCCCCAAAAACAGTGACTCCCAAAAACATAATGATTCCAAAACGAATATTAATAACACCATTTTAAATGAAAACAATGATAAGTATTTAAAAGAAAATAAGGCTATTGAATTGGAATCCATTAAAACAAATTAAAAAAATAAATATAAAAATGTTAAATACCATTTGTTACTATGACCCTTATAACATTCTCTTTATCTGTTTATCTTAACGAAACACTGCACATAAATTCATTCAATACTCTGGAGGTTTAATACTATTGTATAAATTGCTGATATTCTCAAAATCTCCCAAATTTACGAATATCATAATATTTGAGTTTCTAAACGAATTTATATTTATTAATTTTTTTTTAAAAAAAATTTATTGGTTTATTAAATTGTGCTACGAAGGGTTCAAAAAACCAATGAAAAAATATTTAAAAACTATAAAATAAAATGGCTTGAAATCTATTTTTTTTTCTTTCGATTTCAAGAATAAATTGAATGGGGAGGTGGAAAAAAAAAAAGAATTAAGAAAAGAAAAAAAAATGGCTTTGACAATTGGGTGTTTTAGTTTTTTTTTTTGAAAAATGGGGATTTCGTCGTTTTTAGAGCAAAGATCCTTTTTTTTTTTTTTTTTTTTTTTTTAAAAAAAAATTTTTTATTTTTTAATTGGATAAACAAGAAAATTTTTAAATTTAATATATTTTTCAATAAAAATGATTAAAATTATTATACTAATTATATTTTTTAAAATATTAGTTGTTAAAGGAGAATTTAGCGACGGCTATGGAGGTGGAATTTTAGATTCAAGTGCCGAGTGTAGTGGATATGTTGGTGATTCAATAGAACAACCATTATGTAACAATAGGTTATATAATGGTGGGAAAAAAATATATTCTACTATTGATAGTAGTAATATATCATCGCAAGAAATTTCAAAGGTTTCAATATTAAAATCTTTTGAGGCACTAACATTTTTGCAAGGTCAATGTGATGATTTATTATTTACCCAATTTAGTATATGTGATTTAAATTTATCTCCATGTATTGAAACAACGCCATTAGAAACACCATTGAAAATTATTTCATTACCACAAAGACTATGTAAATCAGTATGCGAAAGATTAGTATCAAACTGTCCAAGACTATCATTGAAAATTGATTGTTCAATATCCTTCATGTTTCCGAAACTAGGTTCTGAATACAATTTAACCAACTATGGTTACACTGATAATGGTGGTATGTATAGAGTGCCATGTATTGATCCTACTGAAGGATATAATAAAGTATCGAATGATATGGAATTAATTGAAGCATGTCCATACCCAATTCTACTAAAAAATTCAAGTGATCCAAAATATTCGCCAGATAAAGGATACACGTATCTACCACCAACCAACTGTGTACTTACTTGCCCAATGCCAAATTATCCAAAACAACAATGGCAACAAGTGTTTAACATGGCCAAATCATTATCATCAATTAGTTTTGTTTTGGCATGTTACAACATTGTTACGTTTGGTATTTTAAATAAAAAAAAATATACTAAATATAATATTTGCATTACATTAATGTCTGCATCGATTGCATTGGTTTATTTAACAGATATTATTAAATTTGGTTATGGTATTGAAGAATTTCTTTGTCCAGAGCCAGGTAGAAGTTCAGTTCAAGATGATGCAGTATGTGGAATCACTGGTGCAATGTTTCATATTGGTATAACATATTGTTGTTGTTGGGCTATGACAATGAGTGTTGTTTTGTTTTGTAGTGTAAAAAGAATTAAACTATTTTATTTTAGACATTTTATGATTGGAAATACAGTATTCACTATTATTTCCACTGTAATACTTTTATCTGCTAAAAAAATGGTGGCTGGTACAGGATATATTGAATGTTGGGTTAGAGATAGATGGTATGTAACTATTTAATTCTATAATAATAAGAGTTGTCTAATAAAACTAAACCAAATATATTAATCTTTTTTTTTTATCAATTATTTTCTTGTTATTGTTTTTGTAGGTTTGTTGTTTCTCTTTTTTGGATACCATGTGGTATAGGTCTTGGAATTGGAATTTTTTGTATTTTCGGTGTAATTCATGAAATTTATAATGTAATGTCCAATTTCAATATTTTCAACCTGAAATAAGAAAATTTTTTTTTTTTTTTTTTTTTTTTTACTAAGTTTTTTTTTTTTTAGATATCAAAAAAAGTTAATATTAGAGAGAGTCAATTTATAATTAGACAAATTAAACCATTTTCACTTGTGTTTTCAGTAGCTGGGTCGTTTTTATATTTGTTTATTTTCTTTTTTGATGTGGAAAGAAAAATTGATGGCTATAAGGAAGCTGTGGCTGATTATGTAATGTGTTTATTAAATGGCGGTACTGAAGAGACATGCTTTACAACCGGTCCAAACTATGCATCTTTTTTTATATTTTATTTCTTCATTAGAATTTTTGGAGTATTATTCTTTGCTATTTATGGCACCTCTAGAATTGCTAGAGATATTTGGTCAGAAACCATTTTTGATGAAGTTAGAAGTAGACTTTCTCAAACTTCAACTGAAATTGGTTTAAGTAGAAATAATAGTAGAAATAGTATTAAACTGAGTAAAAATACAAATAAAAATAGTAATAATAGTAATAATAGTAATAATAGTAATAATAGTAATAGTAGTGATAAAAATAGTAAACCTGAAAATTAAAATTTGAAAAAATAAAAAATAAAAAAAAAACTCTGGTGGTCGAAAAAAAAAAAAATTAAATTAAATAAAACTAAAAAAAAAAATTTTATTAAAATTTAAATCAATCCATTTTAATTTTTTTATAAAAAATAGCTAATTTTTTATTTAATTTTAATTTTTACTATGAATATTTTAAAAAGAAGCCTTATATATCTTTAACTATATTATGTAACAGTTTAAAATGTTTTGCATTGTATTTCATTCTAATTAAAAAAATTTTCAACGAAACTATTGTATTGGGTAACCAATCAATCCAATCAAACCAATAAAATTTTTTTTTTTTTTTAATAAACTCCAAAAAAAAAAAAAAAAAAAAAAAATAGATATTTAAAAAATAAAAAAAAAATTTTGTTTCAATCACCAGAAAGTCTTGGATCAAGATTCAGATATTAAAAAAATTGATATATTTCAATTTTATTGGTTTAAAAAAAATCTTTATAAATGAAGGTTTAAAGTTTGTGAATTTTTTTTCAAATTTTTTTTAATATTAACAAGCACAAAAAAAAAATCAATGAAATTAGTAATATTAATTATATGTTTAGTATTTATTAAAATAATAAGAGGATCAGATGATTATGATTTTGGAGTAGTAAACCTTGGTGCAAAGTGTTTAAACTATATTGGGGACCCAATTGATCAACCACTATGTGAAAACATATTTTCTAAAAATATCGAAAAAATATATTCATCAGACGATGATACACAAAATTCCCAAATATCTTCGCAACAAACCATTGTTAAATCATTTCAAGCATTAACATTTTTACAAAGTCAATGCAATGATTTATTATTTGCTCAGTTTGGGATATGTAGTATTTATTTATCACCATGTATACAAACAACACCAATGATTACACCATTAAAAAACATATCCTTGCCACAAAGATTATGTAAATCAGTATGTGAAAGAATGGTTTCAAATTGCTCAAGGTTATCAGAAAAAATAGATTGTTCCATATCCTTTATATTCCCAAAGATAGGTACTTTTTATAACCTCTCTGACTATGGGTATAATGATAATGATGGTTTATATGAGGTACCTTGCTTTGATCCAACAACTATTTATAATAATATATCAAGTAATAGAAATTTTATTGAGATTTGCCCAACACCTTTACTATTAAAGAATTCAAGTGATTCAAAATACTATTCAAAAAGGGGATATACATATATTTCACCAACTAATTGTGTACTCCCATGCCCAGTTCCTAACTACCCAAAAGAAAAATGGGATCAAATTCTAACTATGTCAAAAATTTTATCATCAATAAGTTTTGCTTGTTCGGTTTATAATTTGATATCTTTTGGAATTTTAAAAAAAGGAAAATCAAAATATACAATTTGTATAGCATCTTTTTCTGGCTCAATTGCTTTGGTTAATCTCGGTGATATTATAAAAATTGGGGTTGGTTATGATTCAGTTTTATGTCCAGAACCTGGCAGATCTGCAACACAAACTGAAGATCCCATTTGTGGTTTGACTGCCGCTTTATTTCATATTGGAATATGTAACTGTGTCTTGTGGTCAACAACTATGTGCATCTATTTATATGGAGCAATTAAACAAATTAAAACATTTAGACTCCGTTGGTTTATTATTTTTAATACCAGTTTTTCATTAATCAGTTTGTTAATTGCTGCCGCTTCATCAAAATTTGAAGCCGGTACAGGTTCAATAGAGTGTTGGATTAGAGATAGATGGTATGTAATATGTTTATTTTGGATACCTTGTAGTATAGCTTTATTAATTGGAACTATTTGTATTATTGCTGTTATTATTGAAATTTATAAAGTAAGTTTTTATTTTTTTCAAAAAAAAAAAGATTCTTAAAAAAGTTTTTATATATTTATAAAAAGTTATGTATATAAAGATATCAAAGAATGTTAAATTAAGTGAAAGTGAAGCTATATTAAGACAAATTAAACCACTCATAAGTGTAATTTTAATATCTGGATCATTTACATATCTATTAATAATTTTTTTTGATATTGAAAGAAATTTCGGAGGATATAGATCAGCAGTATCCGATTATGTTTTATGTTTATTAAATAGTAGCGATGGTGGTGAAGAATGTCACACAAAAGGTCCAAGTTTTAATCCCTATTTTATGTTTTATTTTTTTATGAGATTTTTTGGAATCCTTTTCTTTTTGATTTACGGTACCTCAAAAAATGCAAGAGATTGTTGGAAAGAATTATTTATTAAAATCAAAAATACTATTAGTGATACTTCATCCACATTAAATAGTAATAGTGGTGGTTCAGGTATTAATCAAAAACAACAACAACAACAACAACAACAACAACAACAAAATGAAATTAAACTTGAAAAACTATAGTAATAAATAAAATAAAAAAATAAAAAAAATAGATTATTAAAATTTTATTTTAAAATTTAATTAGTGAAGGATAGTCGTTTTTACCACCTAACTCAATCATTTGCTCAGAGTCATTTTGATTTTCACCCCAAAATGATTTTGAGTAATCGATAAAAATCTGTTCACCTTTTTTAATTGACTTAGTGGCTGTAATGAGAGCTTGTTCACAACCATATTCAAAGATACATTCACTTTCAGCATTTTTAAATTTATTTGAATGATTAATCATACCACCCATTGATCTATATTTTGAAGCATCTAAACCAAAATCTTCATTTGAAATCATCATATTATAATTAGTAGTTTCCATTTTATCATTCATTGTTATCATACCACCATATCTAACTATAAAATCACCACTTTTAAAATCTTTACCTGCAAATAATCCCCATCCAACTGATTCTGAAATAAATCCTAAAATTACATTTTCTTCGCCACCACTATTATTAATTAACTTTAATTTTTAAATTATAAAAAGATTTTATTAAATATTAATATTATAATTTTTTTTTTTTTTTTTTTTTATTATTAATACAAACACTTAAATATTTGTTTCTAAAATTTAAATCTGGATTAATTTGTAAACTTGAAAATAATAAATCAACTAAATAATCATTTGTTGATAAAACATTTGAAGTATAAATAATATTTAATTTTGATTCTAATTCTTTGATTGAAAAATTTTCAAACGTTGATGAATTATTGAAATTATAGATTTGAATTGAATTTGGAATTGGAGGAGTGTTGGTAGGTAATAATCCTTTTAATTTTGCATAATCAAAACCAGTTGCTCTAAATGAATCCATTGTATCAAAGAATGTAAAATTCTTTAATTCTTTAATCTTTGGTGATTCAATTATATACTCTAAAATCTCTTTGTTACCCAACATCATTGCCAAATGAAATATAGTTATACCTGTTACTGGATCACGAAACTCTACTAAATTATAACCACCTTGTTCAAAAATATATTTAAAAATTTCGAAATCATTAGTTCCAATTGAAAAAAATAAACTCATTCTATTTAATGATGGTGGTTCAAATACTTCTTCTTCCTCTTCTTCATATTTGGTAGATGATTTATTTTTTATTTTTTGTTCTGAATTTAATGAATCTTTAAAAAAATTTGAATTTCTTCTTAATTCAGATGATAGTTGATATTTTATGCTACCTAAATCTTTTTCTAATATTATTTCTGTTAATGATGTTAGCTGGTCTTCAAATACTAATTTAGCAGCCATCATATAAATATCTGAGAATTCATTGGACACATCTTTGTTTTGTACAAGTTTTTCAACATATTGTTTTTCGTAGCTAATCTCTAAATCATTTAACTCACTTTCTTTTATACTAAAATCTTTTTCAATTCTTTTTTTCCAATAATTATTCATTTTTATTTTTCTTTTTTAAAAAATTTATGAAAAAACGAAATAAAAAAAAAAAAAAAAAAAAAATGGGGAAATAAAATGAAATAAAATAAAATAAAAATTTGTGACAAAACTTAAATGTGTGTGTTGAAGTTTAATTTTTTTATATATTTTTAAGACTAAAAAGTTAATAAAATCGAAAATAAAAAAAAATCTATTGTGGTTTTGTGATTTTTTAAATACAAAGTTGATAACCATTACAATCACTTTGTTCTAATGGAATAGTTGTTGAGGTTGAAGTGGTACCGCAAATTGGGTCAGAAAAGTATTCAACTGTTAATCCTTGTGAACCACCGTTTGGGCAAGATAATATGAATGAATTTCGAGTGGTAGTATCAACGGTGCATATGTTCAAAGCTGCGAATGAAATTTGTTCCCATGTTTGTTCCCAATCTTGACCACAATTTTGACTACTCGATTTAATAGTTAAGAATGAATCGGATGGAGCTGGAGTAGTTGATGTTGATGTTGAAAGGTCAAATAAATATGATAATCCACTTGAAAAACATCCTTCAGAACATTCACCATTTGCAAATTTGGATTTATCGGTGATCTCTATTAAAAAATAAAAAAATAAAAAAAAAAAATCGATAGTGATTAGTTTTGTGCATTTTTGATTTTAATTCTTTTAAAAAAAAAAAAAAAAAAAATTTTACCTGTACAATCATAATCGTTATTTGTTTCATAATAATTTTCAATGATTAAAGAGCCATCACTTGAAATATTATAAGAGGATGGTGAATTTGAATAACCTTTTAAATAAGCACAAACACCTTGTTTAATTGAAAAACCAGCAGATGGTGTTAAGTCTGAGCATTGTGTGGTATTAGTTGTTCCACACTTTTCTCCAATACTATATAAAGTACCTACAACGTAAGGGTTTACACTTTGACCATAACTGACTGTTGCAAATAATAAAACTACGAAAAATAATAAAACTCTCATTTCTTTTGATTTAGTTGAATACCAAAAGTAAAAAAAAAAAATTTAAAAAAAAAACTAGAATAAATTTTTAAATTTAAAAAAATTAGAATAAAAATTTTTAAATTTAAAAAATATAAAAAACGTCATCTTTTTTTTTCGAAACCAACACCAGAAAAATTTATTATAAAATAAAGGATATTTTTTCCGAGGGATTTAAAAAAAAAAAAAACTCTCTTATTTTATCGAGTTTGTTTCACGATTTGTTTTTATATTTGATGCTATTAAAGAGATTCCAATTTTCCATTTTAACTAAATTTATTAATTACATTTTGGGGATGTGATTAACAAAAAAAAAAAAAAAAAAAAAAAAAAAATTATAATATAATTACAAATTATTTCTTTTAGGTTTTTTTATATATACATAAATTGAAATTGGTATTTGGCCATTTTTTTGAGTCCAAGTTATATTAATTTTTTAAAAAATATGAATTTGTGTGATAATAGAAGAATAAATAAATAATTTTTAAAAAAAAAAAAAAAAAAAAAAAATCAATCAAGTATAGTATAGGATTAAATAAAAAGATTTATTTAGTTGGCAGCAGCGATATCTAAGGCATATTGAGCAAGAGTACCGTGGTTGGTGATGACTTTAACGTTGGCACCATCGTTCATTAAACGACCATCAGCCTTTAATTTTTGGTAAGCTTCACGATTGTAAGCAGTGAAACCCCATTTCTTTGAGACAACGATCTTTTGACGACCTGGGAATTTGTATGAAGATCTACGTAAGGCTTCAACAACGTTGGATAACATAGCATCTCTAGTTCTGATGGAGAAAATGATTTGACCAATATTAACACGAGCAACGGTACCCATTGGTTTACCGAAGGCACCTCTCATACCGGTTTGAAGTCTATCTGCACCAGCGCATGAAAGCATCTTGTTAATACGTAATACGTGCCATGGGTGAACTCTAACTCTCATGTGGAATGAATCTTTACCACCAGTCTTGGAGATGTATTTGTTACATGAAATACGACCAGCTTCAATGGCTTCTGATGAAAGTTGTTCTTTTTCGAGGGAGATGAGATGAACACATAATGGGAATTCATCAGTTGATGCTTTCTTACGACCTAAATCGAAAATTCTGATTTTAGCATCTGGTACACCACGACAATATCTAGATTTGATGTATGGTTTGTTTTTGCAATATCTGTAGCTATTTTATTTTTTTTTTGGGTGTTAGTACTTTCCTTTTCGCTTTATAACAATCCACATATCCAATTCAATCCTAATCAATCCACCCAATCAATGATACAATCAACATCCAATCACAATCAATTATCAATTATCAATCAATCCTCATCTAACTTGAGATATTTACCATCTAGCTGGACCTATATTATTAATGTTTAGTTAGTTTTATTTATTTTCATTTATTTATTTTATTTTTTTTTTTTTTTTTTTTTTTTTTTTCATATATGATATGTGATATAGCGTGACACATACGACGACCCATTTTTTTATTTTTTGGTATGACTAAAACTGAGAGTGAAGAAATAAAAATTTAATGTGAAAAAAAAACGACAAGGTTTGGGAAAATTTTTTAAAAAATTTTTTGAATTTTTTTTTTTTTTTTTTTTTTTTTTTTTTAAAATGATAAAAAAAAGTTTGTTACAAATCTTGTCACTTAAATATTTTTTTTTAATTTTTTTTTTTTTGTTTTTTTCTCAATCAAAGAATAAAAGAATAAAATTAAAGAACACCCTTCATGAAGTTATTATTGATTTAATAATAATTATGTTTTTTTTTTTTTTTATTATTATTATTATTTTGTTTTTATTATTTTTTTATAGCTTTTTTATTTATTTTTATTTTTTATTTTATATTATTTTTATTTTTATTTTATTTTATTTTTCATTCCCATTTTTATTTTTAAAAAAAAAAAACAAAGTATTTTTTTTTTTTTTTATTTTATTTTATTTTATTTTATTTTATTTTATTTTATTTTATCTTATTTTTTTATTTCATTATATTATGATACTAAAAACATCAATGTTTATTTAACAACAATATTTTTTGTTGGACAAAATTTATTTTGTGTAAAGAAAATATGAAAAAACTCTATTTTGGGGTTTTATATTTCCCCCACCAAAATCACTTTTTTTTTTTTTTTTTTTTTTTTTTTTTTTTGAGTTCTCCATATAAAACTATAATCTCAAAATTGGTATCATTATTTGGATTAAAAACAAAAAGTTATCATAATTATTTTATTTTTTTTATTTATTGATTTTTATTCATTTTTTTTTATTTTTTTTTATTTTTTTTTTTTATTTTTTTTTTTATTTTTTTTTTTTCATTTTTTGTGAATTTAGGACGTGACACCTTTTTACCAAATCACTTTATTTTTTTTTGTTTACTTTTTAATTTTATCGATTCCCATAATAAAAGACATGTCCGTAGGTATTATCATTCATTCTTTCTGATATTATTTTTAAAAAAAGTAACGTTTTTATAGTATTTTACTTACAAAAAAAAAAAAATCATTGATTCATTCATTCACTTTTTTATTAATTCATTGATTCATTCATGATTCATTATTTAATCTATTAATTATTTTATTTATTTATTTATTTATTTATTGAATAACAATAACAATAATAATAATAATAATAATAATAATAATAATAATAATAATAATAATAATAATAATAATAATAATAATAATAATAATAATAATAATAATAATAATAATAACAATAATAATAGGCTATTAAAAAATTTATTCCATTATTAGATCGTGTATTGATCGAAAAAATTTCGAATCAAACCACCAAAACTACAGGTGGTATTTTCATCCCAACCAATAAAGATGCACCAACAAACAATGCCAAAATCATTGCAGTTGGCACAGGTTCAGTTAAATTTGATGGTTCATTTGTTGATCCAATCGTAAAAGAAGGTGACATCGTTTTAATTAATCCAAAGGCAAGAACAAATTCTGTTCCATGGGGTGATAAAACTTATCACTTAATAAATGAAAATGATATTTTAGGCATTATCGAAAATTAAGAAAACTAGTAATAAAAGAAAAGAAAAATAAAACACAACAACAAAAAAAAAAAAAATAAAAAAATAAAAAAGAACCAAAAAAAAATAATAAAATATTAAAGTTATTATTATTATTATTATTATTATTATTATTATTATTATTATATTTGTCTGTCAAAAAGTACTATTAGAAAGGGATATTTATGTAAATATTAAAAATGTTACTAGAAATAAAGAAATTAGATCTGTGTAATTCTCTTTGGTCCAAATTTTTTTTTTTTTTTTTATTAAAAATATTATTTTTAAACAATGGGTCTAGTTGCAGCCTCTAAAACCAATGATATATTATCACCCTTTAATAAAATTTGTCCTAATGGTTTCTTTGTTTTCTTTTTAATTGATAACTCTGATGCATTATCTAAAACTAAATTCATATATTCATCGAGACCCTGAAAAAAAAAAATAGATTAGTAAGAGAATGTCTTTTCTTTTATATATATTGTTATTAAAAAAAAAAAAAAAAAAAACATACAATGATTACTCCTTGAATTCTAATATCTGTATTTTCAAAAAGCATAATTTGTACTTCTGTTTTTTGTGTTAAAAATTTGAAAATTAATGTCTGAAATAATAAAGTGGAGATATAATGTTAGTAGTGGTTTTTACATTTCTTTTTATACTGTTTTGCTTGATTTTCTAAAAAAAAAAAAATAAACATACAATTGGTTTAATCATAACCGATTTTGCGTGATGTCTGCCACTCATTTTTTACTTTATTTTATATATATTTATTTTATAATTTACAACTATACAAGGAATTTTATTTGGTTTTTTTTAATTAAATATGTTTAAGTAGGATTTTTATGTTTCTTTGTGGTTTAAAATATTGAACTATTGATTCAATTCAAGAAAAAACAGATCTGTTACAACCAAAAAAAAAAAAAGTTGTTGTTTATAAATTCGTGAAAATTTGACAATTAATTTTTTTTTTTTTTTTTTTTTTTTTTTTTTTCATTTTAATTTTTTTATTTTTTATTTTTTTATTTTTTACTTTTTTTCCAAAAGTAAACTTCATGTCCACCAATTATTCCATCACTGTATTCACAAACATTCAATTAAAGAAAAAAAAAAAAAAAAAAAAAAAAAAAAAAAAAAAAAAAAAAAAAAAAAAAAAAAAAAAATAAATACAATGTCTACCAACTTATCATAAAAAAAAAAAAAAAAAAAAAAAAAAAAATGCAATATTGGTCAAAAAAAAAAAAAAAAAAAAAATATATAATGCTAGTTAAATGCAATCAAGTTTAATAATAAAAAAAAAATTAAAAAAAAAAAAAATAATTAGCTTTTTTCACAAACAGTTTACAAAAAAAAAAAAAAAAAAATTAAAATAAAAAAAAAAAGAAAAAAACCCACCCACCACTTGGAATAGTATTGTGATAATAAGTTTTGAGATAAATTTATTAGAAATTGGGTAGAGATTCATTTTTTTTTTTTTTTTCCTCACAATCACCACAACCCCCCACTCCAAAAACTTTATTATTATTATTATTTTGAACTATCCTGACAGTTTACCAAACTGTTTCAAACTTTCAATAATAATTAAATAGAATTTTATTTTTATTTTTTTTAATTTTTTTTTTTTTTAATTTTTTTTTCAATAGTATTTAAATTAAATATAATTATTATCATTACAATTTTAACATAATAAAAAAAAAATATTAAAAAAATGAATAGAGCTTATTCACCACTTTTAATTATTATTTTAATAATTTCATGTGGTGTTTTATTAATCCAGGGAGAGGGGGCATATTTTGGTGTTAAACAAGATTTAAATCTAGATCTTCCAAATCTTCAAGAAAAAGAGGTTTATGGAGGTGACATTATTCAAGATTCATTACGTCGTGAACAAAAAAATCATCCAGAAAAACAATCCTATGGAGGAGACATTTTTCAAGCCATTTTAAGTCTTAATAATAAGAATCATTTAGGAAAAAAAGTTTATAGTGGGGATGTTGCACAAGACATATTACGTCTTAATAATAAAAATCATCCAGAAAAACAAGTTTATGGTGGTGACGTTATCCAAGATATATTACGTCTTAATAACAAAAATCATCCAGAAAAACAAGTTTACAGTGGTGACATTGTTCAGGATATTTTACGTCTTAATAATAAAAACCATCCAGAAAAGAAAGTCTATGGTGGTGATGATATCCAAGATTTATTACGTCTTATGAACAAAGATCACCCAGAAAAACAAGTCTATCGTGGTGATATTATCCAAGATGTTTTACGTGTTGCAAATCGTCAAGAAAAGCAAGTTTATAGTGGCGATATTGTCCAAGACATATTACGTCTCAATAACAAAAAGCATCTAGAAAAACAAAGTGGTGATATCATCCAAGAAATATTGCGTCTTAATAACCAAAACCAAGAAAAACAAGTTTATGTTGGTGACATTAAACAGGACTTATTACGTCGTAAAAATCATCAAAAACAAGTTTATGGTGGTGACATTAAACAAGATATATTAATTCTTAACAACAAATATCGTCCAGAAAAACAAGTCTATGGTGGTGATGTTATCCAAGAAATATTACGTCTTAATAACAAAAATCATCCAGAAAAACAAGTCTATGGCGGTGATGTTAGACAAGATATACTACGTCTTAATAATAAAAACCATCCAGAAAAACAATCTTATGATGGTGACATTGCCCAAGATATTTTAGATCTAAACAACAAAAACCATCAAGAAAAACAAGTTTATGAAGGTGATGTTAAACAAGATTTATTACGTCTTAATAATAGAAATCATCCAGAAAAGCAAGTTTATGGTGGTAATATCATTCAAGATATATTACGTCTTAATAATAAAAATCATCCAAAAAAAAAAGTTTATAGTGGTGATATTAAACAAGATATATTACGTCTTAATTCCAAAAATCATCCAGAAGAGCCAGTTTATGGTGGTGATATTAAACAAGAAATATTACGTCTTAATGCCAAAAATCATCCAGAAGAGCCAGTTTATGGTGGTGACGTTATCCAAGATATATTACGTCTTAATACCAAAAATCATCCAGAAAACAAAGTTTATAGTGGTGATGTCATCCAAGATATATTACGTCTTAATACCAAAAATCATCCAGAAAAACAAGTTTATGAAGGTGATATTATTCAAGATATATTACGTCTAAACAACAAAGTTTATGGCGGTGATGTCATTCAAGATGTATTACGTCTTAATACCAAAAATCATCCAGAAAAGCAAGTTTATGGTGGTGACATTGTCCAAGATATATTACGTCTTAATAACAAAAATCATCCAGAAAAACAAGTTTATGAAGGTGATATTATTCAAGATATATTACGTCTTAATTTCAAAAACCATCCAGAAAAACAAGCAACTGAAGAACATTTCTTGACTGGTCAAAGTCATGCATTTGCTTCTCAACCAAAACAAAGAAATCAAAAAACAATTCACTTGCCAAAACAATAATTGATTTTTAAAAAAAAAAATTAATTGAAAATAAAACCTATTAATTTTTTTTCAAAAACATTATTTGTTTAAATTTTCTTTTTTTTTTTTTTATTTAAAAAAGTAACAAAAAAATTATTTATCTATTTATTTGAATTCCTTAACTAATTGATTGAATTCAGAGATTAAATTTTCAACGGTTAAAGAACCTCTAACGATATTATCACGAGTACGAACATTGACGGTATTACCATTGATTTCTTCTTGACCAACGACCAAGATGTAATTGAATTGGGCGAGTTGAGCTTCACGAACTTTTTTGGAGATGGTTTTATCGGAATCATCGATATCACAATAGAAACCAGCGTCAGAGATTTGTTTGCAAACCTTTTGACCGTATTCGTTGTGAGTTTTGTTGACGGTGACGACGATAGCTTGACGTGGTGAAACCCATAATGGCCATTTACCACCAGTGTGTTCAATTAAGATGGCCATCATTCTCTCTACAGAACCCAAGATAGCACGATGAATGATAACTGGTCTCTTTTTGAGTTCAGATGCATCATCGGATTGATATTCCAAATCGAAACGAATTGGTAATTGGAAATCCAATTGAATGGTAGCACATTGATGACTTCTCTTGAGACAATCGGTGATTTGAATATCGATCTTTGGGCCATAGAAAGCACCATCCTTTGGATTTAATTTCCATGGTTTACCAAATTTGTTGAGAGCCTTCTCAAGTGAAGCTTCAGCAATATCCCATTGTGCGATTTCACCAAGGAAATTGTCTGGACGAGTTGAGAGTTCTAAACTAAATTCAAAACCAAAAATACCATAAACATATTGCATGAAACCTAAACAACTATTGATCTCATCTTCAATCATTTCAGTAGTACAAAAGATGTGAGCATCATCTTGTTGGAATTTACGTACACGAGTTAAACCAGTCAATGCACCAGCTAACTCGTTACGATGTAAAACACCAAAATCTGCAAAACGTAATGGTAATTCACGATATGATCTTTGACGTGATCCAAACATTAAACAATGACCTGGACAATTCATTGGTTTCAATGAGAAATTGTCTTTATCAACTGGTAATACAAACATATTCTCAGAGTATTTTTGCCAATGTCCTGATTGTTCCCAAAGTTTTTGTGAGAAAATTGATGGAGAAATAACTTCAGTAAATCCTCTTCTATGATATTCTTCCTTTTTTATTCAAACAATAAAATAAATATTAATAATTATTGATTATTAATTATTATTATTATTATTATTTTCAATTAATTATAAATGCATTTATAAATAATTTGACTTACTCTAATAAACTCAACCAATTTATTATAAATTCTAGTACCATGTGGTAAAAAGAAAGCACTACCTGGTGAATATGGATGGAAGAAGAAGAGTTCTTGAGCTTTACCAACATTTCTATGATCACGGAGAGCAGCTTCTCTCATAAAGTTTTCATACTCTTCCATTTGTTTTTTATCTGGGAAAGAGACACCATAAACTCTTTGTAAATCGTCATTTTCAGCTTTACCTAACCAATAAGCACTTGAATTTTTGGTAACAGCAAAAGATTTAATATAACTGGTGTTTGGTACATGTGGACCTCTACACAAATCAACTAAAGTACCACAACGATATAATGATACAGTATCTTCTTGTGGGATCTTTGAAATGATTTCAGTCTTGTATTTGTTAAATTTAAACATAGTTAATGCAGTATCTCTTGGTACTGCTAATCTTTCGAATGGTTGTTTCTCTTGTACAATCTTTTGTGCAACTTCATTAATTAATTTATAATCTTCTGCTGAAACAATTCTAAATAATAAATAATTATTAATATTAATAAATTGATATGCGTACTATAAATTGAATAGATTGTACTATAACTATTATTATTATTATTATTATTATTATTATTATTATTATTATTATTATTATTATTATTATTATTATTATTATTATTATTATTATTATTATTATTATTATTATTATTATTATTATGGTTGAATTAATATTTACTTATCGCCCATAGCCATATCGTAATAAAAACCATCAGAAGTAGCTGGACCAATACATAATTGACCACCATAAATTCTTTCCATTGCTTGACCTAAAATATGAGCAGATGAATGCCAGAAAGTTTTTTTACCTTCTTCTGAATCGAATTTACATAATTGTAAATTACAATCGGCCTCAAGTGGTCTAGAGATATCCCAAATTTGTTCACCATTAACTTTTGATGAAACAATTGCATCAGCAAGACCTCTTGAAATACCCTTTGCAACATCATATGGGGTGGTTTTATTTTTAATACCTGCAACAACTTTACCATCTGGTAAAGTAATGTTAATTGGTTCTTCTTTCATATCTATTTTTAAAATAAAAAATAAAAATATTAATAATTATATTTATATTAATTGAGGGGCAAGTCTGGTTTGTTACAAAACCACATAATAATTCATATAGCAATGATTTCCCCTATTTTAATCTCATTTTCATTTTCATTTTCATTCCATGTTGTTTTTTTATTATTTTTTTTTTTTACCTTTGAGTGATTCTAAGTGTTTTGCTTTTAAACCTTCCCAAATTTCAATTCTTTCTTTGATGTAATCTGGAGTTTGAAGAGTTTCCATGATACCAACTTTCTTTGCAGCTGGTTTCTTTTCTTTCTTTTCAGCGGCTGGTTTCTTTTCAGCAACTGGTTTAACCTCAGTTGGAGTTTCAACTGGTTTATTTTCTTGTGATTCTGACATTATTAATAATTAAATATTGATTAATACTAAAATAAAAAAATAATAAAAATAAAATTTAAAACTTTTAAAAAATTTTTTGAAAAAAAGCTATCGAAAAAAAAAATAAAAAAAATTAAATTTAAAAAAAAAAAAATAACGACAGACAGTTGAAAAAAAATAAAAAAAAGAAGTTCATCTTATAAAATTCTCAAAAATTTGGTATAAAGATTTAGTGTTAACACAAAAATTAAAAATAAGCAACAAACTAAAAAAAAATAAATGAATAAAAATAAAATCAAAGAAAATTAATAGAATTTACCCCATGGTCAAAAAAAAAAAAAAAAAAAAAAAAAAAAAAAAAAACAAAAATGACATTGATTTATTTTATGATAAATATTGAGATAAAATAATATTACTACCATATATTCTTTTATTATTTTTATTATTTTACAACTTTTTTTATTACCAAATTCTTAATAATTTCCCTTTTGAAAATTTACATATATAAACTAAAGATTTTTATTTTATTTTTTCATTTTTTATTATTACTATTTTAATTTTTTTATTATTAATAGAAATTATCAAGAAAATCATCAGTTTCTTGTGATGCATGGGTAATAATTACAGTATTTGAAAATTTCAAATTATTAGCATTATTATTTTGAATGAATTGATTTGCCATAAAATTTCCAATTTCTTTTTTAATTGCCAAACTATTGTCATCCTCGTCGATGTATAGTAATTTTTGGTCACAGTTATCATTGTTATCATTTATATTAATATTATTATTACTATTATTACTATTATTATTATTATTATTAATATTATTGTTATTATTATTATCATTAATATTATTATTATTGTTATTGTCATTTTCATTTTTATTTTCATTTTCATTTTTCTTAATGAAATTATTATAAAATTGGATATGGTTTATATCTTTACCAATCCAAACATATAAAGTACTATTATATTTTGAAATTAAAATAAATAAACCATCATCAGCTAAATCTTCGCAATCGAATACATCATATTCTTCCCATGAATTTTCTTCTTTTATGAAACGGTATAGATATGCTCTACCATTACCATTTCCATTACTGTTATTATTATTATTTACAAGTTGTTCGGTTGTTGTTGTAGTTGTTATTGTTGTAGTAGTACTGGTTGTACTATTATTGTTATTAGTTGGTGTTGTACCATTATGATTATTTATAAAATCAGAGATATTATATTGTTGAGTTTTAAAATCCTTATCGTACGCAAACACTAAACCAACACCACCTTCACCACCAAGATGATCCCAAAATTTATCATCTTCATTACCTTGTCGAAGCTCGATGACATTAGTTGGGTCATTTTCGTAGCGTTGGAATCTTGAAATGGCAAGTTTGGCCGACTCCAAAAACAAGTCACCCAATTTACCAACGCAACCTTCACCACTCCAAATGTAGATGCAATCACTTACACGAAGTATGAAGCAACAACGTGCGTCCAACGATAGATAGGAAACGGTTTGAACTCTCTTTGGTACTATTAGTCCATCCAATAGTTGAACCATTCTGTAGAGTAGTGGTTGTTCCTTTATGGAGGGTTGTTGTTGATGTTTCAATAGAAACTTATTCCAATACATTAATTGACCAGTGAAACCAGGATTTGGATTGGAAATGTATCTTCTTTTCTTGGTGAATTCATGTGCCTGCTGAAAGCTCCATTTATTGATCCACATTAAATAGAGTACTACAAACGCTGAACTTCTTGAGATACCCTGATGGCAATGAATATAAACTTTGCCGTTGGTTTTGGTTGCCTCTTGAATGAAATCTAGAATCTCATAGAATAGACAACTGATATCTTCTCCATTACCATCGCTAATGAATAGAGTCTTGTACACGAAATGTTCTTGAAAATGATTTGGACATACCATACCAGCACAATTTAAAATATGTGTTATACCTTCACTCTTTAACAATTGTAAATTTGATGCTGGTATTCTACTTCCCAAATAAAGTTCATCGACTATTCTATTCAATGTTGGTTCAAAAAATAATATCAACTCTTTTTGTGACAAATGTTGAAACTCCTCTTGGCATTGATCAACTCTATGTGAAACACTTGGCGGTATCATTACATTATTGTTATTATTGTTATTATAACTATTGAGGTGACTTAAATTTGGTGGTATTGTGCCTCTTGGGGTTGATGGTGGTGTAATTTTTAAAGAGTTTAAATCTGGTAATTTTAATGATTTCTTCACCCAGTTTGTATTATTTGTTGTGGTTGTTGTGGTGGTTGTGGTTGAAGATGGTGATGGAATTGATGACATGGACATTTGTTTGCCAAAGTTTAAAGATGGTACAACTTTTTTTGCTGAATTTATTGATTGATTGTTTGTTGTTGTGGTGGAGGTGTTTGCTGTTATTGTGGGTGCTGGTGGCATTCCATTACCATTAGTCTTGATATTTGATAAATTTAATGAAAATTTTGGGACAGTTGTTGGTTTAGTTAATTGTTCTTTTTGTAATGGTTGCTGTTGCATTGGTGGCTCTTGTGGTTGTTGTAATGGTAAAGATAAAGATGGTATTTTACCTTTTGGAATTTGAAGTTTTGGTATTGTTGTGGTTGTTGTGGTTGTAGTTGTTGTAGATTTTGGTGTTATTGTTGATAATGATGCTAAATTAATTGTTTTTGTTGTGGTTGTGGTTGTGGTTGTTGGCGGTGATTGTGGTTGTGACAGTGTTGATACAGGTTTGGAGTCAATAGTTGATGTTGGTAAAAATAATGGTGACGGTGAAGACGATGATGAAGGTGATGTCGGTGGAGAGAATGAAAGTTTCTTTAATACTTCAAATAAAGGTTTTGTATTAATTGGTGCAATATCGCCATTAGTAGTCGGCTGTTGAAGCGACGATGATGGTGAAGGTGGTTGTGATGATTCTTTCTTTTTACTACCATTACTTTGACTATCATCTTTTTTATTTAAATTATTCAGGTTATTTGGATTATTATTATTATTATCATCACCATTACTACTATTATTATTTTCATCATTACTTAAGTTATTAGAGTTATTATTATTAAAATTTCCATTATTACTATTATTATTATTATTACTATTACTATTACTATTACTATTGCTATTACTACTTTGGTTATGTTGACTATTATCATTATTGCTATGGTTATTATTAAATTGACTAATTGTTTTTAAATTAACAAATATATTACTTATATTCAAAATTGTTGAGGGCTGTGTTATAACTTGAACAGAAGATGGTATATTATTTCCATTAATATTATTGTGATTATTATTATTATTATTATTATTATTATTATTATTATTATTATTATTATTATTATTATTATTATTATTATTATTATTATTATTATTATTATTATTATTATTATTATTATTATTATTATTATTATTATTATTATTATTATTATTATTATTATTATTATTATTATTATTATTATTATTATTATTATTATTATTATTATTATTATTATTATTATTATTATTATTATTATTATTATTATTATCATCTTGACTATTATTATCATGAATATTATTATTACAATAGGTATTAATATTAAAATTTGTCTTTAAAAATGTTGGTTGGAAGTTATTTTTTATAAAATGTTTACAAAAATTGAAAAAGCTTTTATTTGGTGTCGAATCGTCACTATACTCACTTTGAAAATGTATTGAATTTTCAAAGGGTATTAGTTCTCCATCAAATAAACTGAAATCATTATCAATAAAATAATTTGATATTGGCGAAAAATTTACAAAATTATTATTATCATCAACTATATGATCGATATTGTTATTACTATTTTTAAGATTACTATTTACACCAATCCTCTTTTCAAATAATTTTTGTATAATTTGAGAGGAATTGTTTGGTAATTTCCAATATTTATTCGAGTCGTATGATGCTGTTTGAGTGTTATTGTTGTTGCTGTTATTAATATTAATACTATTGGCCGAAGTTATTGATGAAAAAGATGATTCTGATATAGTTTGCGGCTGTAATGATGACGAAGCTGCTGATGATGATGAAAATGAAGCAGACGATGATGATGATAATGATGTTGTTGATGAGGATGAAGATGATGGTGATAATAAAGGTGATGATGAAGATGAAGATGATGGTGATTGTTTAACAGCAAGACTCTCACTGAATTTTAATGCTTTTGAAAATTCGAGTGCCTTTGATAAACAAAATGCACGTGATAATGAATCAGAATTTTTACCATTCCATGTATATAAATCGTGTAATAACTAATTATAAAATAAATAAATAAATTAATAATTTATAAACAAATAAATAAATATAATATAAATATATACCTTATTATTTGAATCAAAAAAAGAAAATAATGAATCATTTGATAAAATATTATTCATACTTCTAGGTGATAGTATGTATGGTTTATTATTATTATTATTATTATTATTATTATTATTATTATTATTATTATTATTATTATTATTATTATTATTATTATTATTATTATTATTATTATTATTATTATTATTATTATTATTATTATTATTATTATTATTATTATTATTATTATTATTATTATTATTATTATTATTATTATTATTATTATTATTATTATTATTATTATTATTATTATTATTATTATTATTATTATTACCACTATTGTTTTGATTTGAATTGAATACATGTAAAATTATATAACATTCTGATTGATTATAATTTTTATAATGAAGTAAATCTACAGACTGAAATTGAATTATTGAATCACTATTTTGATCTACTAAAATCTTCCAAATAAATAAATAAGAGCCAAACATTTCGGTTATTGGTACTGATGTTGGTGTGACCAGGTTGCTGTAACTACTACCACCTCCATTACTATTACTATTAATATTATTGCTGTTATTAATAATATTACTATTATTATTACTATTATTATTATTTAAACTATTAAAAAGGTGATGATGATGAATATTATGATTTATTATTGTTGTTGGTATTGCAACTACAAGCGGACTATTTTTACATTTGTTTTTATTACTATTACTACTACCACAACCATTACTACTGCTACTACTACTGCTACTATTATTACAATTATTAATTGTGGTTGTTGTAGTTGTGGTTGTTGTTGTTATTGTATTTTTGTGTTTTGTGTTTGTTGTATTTAAAATTGTTGTTGGTGTTGGTGTTGCTAAATTTAAATGACATGGTTTAACGTCATGTATTTTAAATAAATCATCCAATTGAGGTGGAGAAATACTGACTCCAATTGTATTACCCATCTTTTTATTATTATTTTTAAAATGGTATTTACTTTATAAACTTCAATTTTTTTATTTATTATTATTTTTATTAATTTTTTATTTTATTTTTTTATATTTTTTTTGTTGTGTGAAAGTGTGTGGTGTAATAAATAAATAATTAATTAAAAAAAATAAATAAATAAAAAATTTTTAAAAAAAAAAAAATTAAAATTTGGATGATTTTTTTTTCTTGATGGTTGTTGTTTTTTTTTTGTTCTATATTTATATATATTTCGGTTCCTTTTTATGAAAAAAAGGTGTGAGTGTACGTATGTTTTTTCTCTTTTTTTTTTTTTTTTTTTTTTTTTTCTTTTTTTGTTTCTTGGGACTCTATTATTATAATAGATAAACTTTTCTCTCTCCTTATAGGATATTATATATAAATATTACCAATATATAATAATATATTATGAAAGATAATAAGTTTTTATATTTAAATCACCATAACTATTTCGTATTTTTATTTTATTTTAATTTTAATTTTATCTTATTTTATTTAATTATGAGAATATTTATATGTTATTATTATTATTATTGTTATTATTATTATTATTATTATTATTATTATTATTATTATTATTATTATTATTATTATTAAATTCGGTGATTATAAAAATAGAAAAAAAAATAAAAATAAAAAAATAAAAATATATATAGAATAAATAAAAAAATTATAAATAAAATAAAAAAAACAAAAAAAATAGTGACAATTATACGAATTATTTAATTATAGGCTTAATAGAAAATTTTAATATGATAAAAATTAATTAAAAAAAAAATAAAAAAAAAAAAAAATTATAAAAAAATAAAAAAAAAAAAAAATTAAAATTTTGAATTTTTTTTATTTTTTTTTATTTTTTTTTTTTTTTTTATTTTTTTTTATTTTAGATATATGCCTCTTTTTTATCTTGTTTTTTGATTCAACAAGTTTTTTTTTTTTTTTTTTTTATTTTTATTTTTGTGTGTTTTAAGTTATTAATTAAAATTGAGTGTGGCTTTTGTGTTTTTATGTGTTTTTGGAAAGTGACATGATTTATCATTTGATCAAAAAAAAAAAAAAAAACATTTCATATTTTTTTTTTTTTTATTTTTTTTTAATTTTTTTTTCTTTTTTTTAATTCAATTTATTTGTCTTAATTTTTTTTATTTTTATTTTTATTTTTATTTTTTTAATTTCTATCATTTAAAGCCACACCCAAATTTATAATTTCTTGTAAAAAAAAAAAAAGAAAAAAGTTTTCTCTTCATATGAATAATTTTTATTTTTTTTTAGTAGATTTAAAAAATCACACTTTTTTGGATATTTTAAAACCTGATTTCGTAAAATAACCAATCCACAACAAAATTCTCTCTGTTCAATAGATTTGGTGATCCAAAAAAAAAAAAAAATAAAAAAATAAAAATAAAAAAAATAAAAATAAAAATAAAATAAAAAGAAAAAAAAAGAAAATCTAAAAAAATTGATATGGGGGTGGGGGTGAAAAATAGATTTTTTTCAACATTTTTTTTTTTACAAAAACGCCCAAACACAATATTGAAAATATTCAACCTCTTTTACTTTGAAAAAATCAACATTAATCATTTGATATATATTTTTTTTTTTGTCCATAGTTTTTATTCCATAAAAGTTTGTAATTTAAAAAAACTCAATATTTAAAAAAAAAAAAATAAAAAATAAAATAAATAGTTTTTTTTAAAAATTTTTTTTTTTATTTTTTTAGTTTTAATCGTTATTGCATTATATCTTCTGCATCAGTAAAATATTCATCACTGTCACCACTACTGTTTTCAATTTCACTATCGCTATTTGTTAAATCTATGGGTTTTTTTCTATCTGATTCTAAATTTGATTCAGAAGCTAACTTGGAAGATGGTTCAGATTCTAACTCTGAAGAAATCTCTGGTTCTGAAGAAGAATCTAAATCTGATTCTGAGGAAGGTTCTAATCCTGACTCAATTGAAGAACTAGAGTCTGAGCTCGAATCTGAGCCTGAATAATCTGAAACTGAACGTAAGTGTGGATCTAAATCCGAGGCTGAATATGAATATAAATTTGAATCTGAATTTGAATCTGAATTTGAGTCTGAGTCTGAGTAATTTGAATCTGAATCAAAAAACTCCTTATTTGTACAAACCATTGGCGTTTTATTGTCACAATATTTTTTGTTATTATTCTCCAAATTATATTTGGTTTCAGGATGATTCGATTTGATATGTTTTATAAGGTAATCTTTTCTTTTAAAGGAATTCTCGCAAATATCACAAAAGAATCTTGGTTTAACTTCAAGTGATTTCTTATGAAAGTGTCTAATATGTTTATGAAGGTTACCTAAATTTGCATAAACTTTTTCACAATCTTTACATTTATATTCGCCCATAGATTCTTTATAATCATTTTCAAGTTCTCTTTTGGATTTATTTTCAAGCTCATTATATCCATTACTATCGACAAGACTATCACCATCACTATTCTTATTAGTATTACTATTACTACTATTATTATTATTATTATTATTATTATTATTATTATTATTATTATTATTATTATTATTATTATTATTATTATTATTATTATTATTATTATTATAATTATTATTAATAAATGAACCATCCTCTTTGTGACGTATTTTAATATGTCTAGTTAAATTATTTTTAGTCGACAAAAATAAATTACATGAGTCGCATTTAAAACTTGGTTTTAATTTATGCCCTTTCTCCATTTGACATTTTGTGTCACAATCATAATGGGCTGAGTTTTGATGTCTTAAAAGATCGCTTGTATATTTTGTTGTGAATCTATTACCATTTGGACCTTTTAAGCAAATTATATGCCCACACTCTACAAAATCTAAAACCTGTTTCTTTTTACCTTTTGTTTTTGTTTTTGTTTTTGTTTTTGTTTTTGTTTTTGTTTTTGGGGCAGTGGAAATAGTGGAAGTGGTAGTAGTGGCAGTGGGGGTAGTGGTAGCGGAGGTGATAGTTTTTTCAACCTCTTCATTTTCGTCAATATTACGATTTTGAGATTGATTATCTCCTTTTTCAATTTTTCTTTGTCTTTTTTTTTCTCGTTCTCCTTCTCGTTCTCTTTCTCGTTCTTTTTCTCGTTCTTTTTCTCGTTCTCTTTCTTTTTCTTTTTCTTTTTCTTTTTCTTTTTCTTTTTCTTTTTCTTTTTCTTTTTCTTTTTCTTTTTCTTTTTCTTTTTCTATTTCTTTTCTTTTCATTGATTCAATTTCACTATCGTAGTCATTATTAAAGTCGTAATAACTATCGACACATTCATTGTCATAATTATTATGATGACCACTATTAATGTTGTTGGTACTATCAATTTTATTTTGTTTTTCTATTGATAAAGACATGGTTGTTGATAAGGTTGTGAGTGTACTGGCTGAAGATTTATAAGCTTTATTACCTGAAATTGGGGTTTTTTTAGGTGGTCCTGAGTGTAAAGGTTGATCTCTTGGTTCCAATGATCGTTCTGATGATGATGTTTTTTGATTTGTGGGTTCTAGTGATTGTTTTGGTGTTGGGTTTGGTTCTGGATGTTGCTTTGCTGAATTTGTTTTTAAAAATTGTTCAAAAGGTTTTGGTGTTTTTGATTTTGGGTAATTTGGTTTTGTGTTTAATGGTAAATCTTTAGTCGGATTTGATGGTTGATTTGCAGAGTCAGGTGAGGGAATTGATTTTGGTGGAGATGGTGGTGATGGCTCATCATTGAGGGTTTGTGGTTGCTCTTTTGATTGATGTTTCTCAATATATTTTTGTTTTGATTTAAACGATGACAATGAAGTTAACGAAGAAGTTAATGACTCTACCGTTTTGAATAATAATGAAGGTTTGCCATTTTTTTGTTTTTCTTTTTCTTCACCACCATTTTCGAAAAAAAGATCACTATCGTCATAACCATTATTATCATCACTATTAGTATTAGTATTATTATTATTGTTTTTATTTTTATTATTATTATTATTATTATTATTATTATTATTATTATTATTATTATTATTATTATTATTATTATTATTATTATTATTATTATTATTATTATTATTATTATTATTACTATTGCCATTATTATTATTATTATTATTGTTTTTATTTATTATTTTTTTATGTTTGCTATTCGAAATTTTATCATCATTACAATCCTCATCCATTAATAAAGCGTTTGAAATTTTATTTATGGTGTGTTTTTTATTTGGCATAAATATTTCGTCGTCAGAATCTGAATCGAGTGAACCAAAAAGAAGATCTTCTCTTTTTAGTGGTGATCTCTTTTTGGTAAGTGATTTCTTAATTTCATTTTTTTCACTCCCTTCACTGTTCTTTTTAAAAAATGAAAATAATTTTGAAGAACTACTTGTGTTTGAAGTACCAAAAGTATTCATTTATGATTTTTTAATAGACATAGATAAGTATTTTTTTTTTTTGAAAAAAGAAATAATTGTTCCGGGTTTGTAAAAAAAATTTTCGAAAAAAAAAAAAAAAAAAAAAAAAAAAATGTGGGAATATTAAAATTTTAAAAATTTTTTTTTTTAATTAAATATGAACACAGAAATTGACAATGATATTGACAATGATAATCTCAACCAATTTATTGAAAATGAATTGGATAGACACATACAAAATATGAAACCACTATTAAGGTATGTGTTTATTTAAACAATAGGACCCTATATATATTTATTATATAAAAATATGGCGATAGTTAAAATTTTTTTTTTTTTTTTTATTTGTGACATGTTTTTTTTTAATTTTAATAGCGAAACAAATATTTCAAAATTAATTGACAACGAAAATATAAAAATTGATAAAAATACAATAAGCTTTTTAAACAATATTACAATTAAATTTACAAGAATTTTAATGATGGAAATTATTGAATCAAAATTTTTTGAGAAATATAGAAATAGTTATAGCTATAGAGTAATTTTTTATTTTATTTTATATTTTTTATTAAGACAATAAATTCTAATTGATAATAATTATAATAATAATAATAATAATAATAATAATAATAATAATAATAATAATAATAATAATAATAATAATAATAATAATAATAATAATAATAATAATAATAATAATAATAATAATAATAATAATAATAATAATAATAATAATAATAATAATAATAATAATAATAATAATAATAATAATAATAATAATAATAATAATAATAATAATAATAGAATAAATCAGTTAGTGCTAAATATGTTTTGGAAACATTTTATTCATTACCAGAATTTGAAAACATATCTAAAGATATGAAATTAGGGGAAGTTTCACCAACATTAGAGTTATTGTATGAAAGAGTTGTTAGAAATATATTATCCAAAAGAGAAGTTGGTTCATCAAGAAATTATCAAATGAGTAATTTCTTTTTAGAGGATGAGGACAAAAATAATAATAATGATGATGAAGAGAATGAAATTAATCCAATGCTATACAACAATATAGATAATGGTTGTAACTTTTTAAAAAAGGTTATAAATCCATCTAAATCCTCCACAAACACAACAACTACAACAACAACACCTTCATCAACAGGTTTAAAAAAGAAGTAATAATATTAATAATAGTAACAACAACAACAACAACAACAACAACAACAACAACAACAACAACAACAACAACAACAACAACAACAACAACAACAACAACAACAACAATAATAATAATAATAATAATAATAGTTGCAATATTAATTAGTGAAATTAAAGTAGATATTTATTTATGAATTCTATCGGGCACAGAAAGAGGGGTTTTAGGTTCATTTTTCTTTTTAAGTTTACTTTCCTCAATTAATTTTCTAATATCATCCTCAGTAAGATTTTCCAATTCTTCTATTGATTTTTTTGCCAATTCTTAGTTAAATAAATAAGAAAAAAAGAAAAAAAGAAAAAAAAATATTTAGTTACCATTTGAATATAGAAATAATAAAAATATGCAAGAATAATAATAATTAAAATAATAATTACCCAATCTTTTATATTTCAAATACCAAATATAATATAATATAGATAAACAAGCAATAGCAAGTAACATTGTAATGTAAATAACAAATGCTTCTTTCTTTGATTTTACAACTATTGGGCCTCTACCTGAACTCAATGGTGGTGGAGGCTGTTTAAATGAACTGTAGAATCTGTTATTATTAAATTGCTTTATTGTTTTATCGGCACCATTAAAATTATTTTTAAATAAAGATATTCTACTACTATTAAATTTTATTAACAAATCATTTTGCATACTATTTTTGTCACATATTAAATTTTTTGATGTTATGTTTGTAAATATAGAACTATTAGTTTTAATTCCATTTATTAAAGGTATTGATGATTTTGGTATGTTCTTTAAAAGGTTAAGGCTATTTTTTATCATTTTATTTAAAACAAAAATGAAATTAAAAAAAAAAAAAAAAAAACAAATGTCCTTTTTTTTTTTTGTCCGCAAACTTCAAATTTTTTTTTTTTTTTTTTATTTTCTAATTTTCATTATAATTCTCACACCACTTTTAATGCTAATAAATAATTATATTATATTAAATATTTTAAATTATTATATCTATACTATTTCATTTTCGACTAACAAACATGAAAAAAGTAATAGAAAAATAATAAATTTTATAGAAACAATATCCCTTGTATCAAAGCAATGGTATGAGTCAATTTTACCAAGAATTGATTTTTACTATTTAGATAATCTGTGGTTTCATATTAAAAATGAATATGACATCAAACAATATAAGAGATATTTTGAAAAAAATATAATAATTAAATTTTCCCTTCCAACCCATAGATTTATTGATGAAAACTTTAAAGAATTAATTTACAGAGAACTTATCAATAACCCAAATAATAATAATAATAATAATAGTAATAATAATGGATTTTTAGACTATACATCGATTCTTTATTTTCATTTTAATAGAAATTTAAATAAATTTTATTTTATAAACGATTCATCACAATACAAACAATTTATAATTTTTCATAATTTAATAAAACATTTTAATAATAATAAAAGTTTATTATATTCGAACAACAATAATAATAATAATAATAATAATAATAATAATAATAATAATAATAATAATAATAATAATAATAATAATAATAATAATAATAATAATAATAATAATAATAATAATAATAATAATAATAATAATAATAATAATAATAATAATAATAATAATAATAATAATAATAATAATAATAATAATAATAATAATAATAATAATAATAATACTAATAATAACAATAACAATATAATTAAAACATTAAAAATTGAAATGAGAGATTTTGAGCCATTATTACATGAAGAAATTACAAAATTAACAAAAACTTTTAAATTTGAGGAAATTAAAATTAGATCAAGAAGTTTTAAATCATCAAGAATTAACTCTTTAAATTTTGGTAACATAGTATCACAAACCTTACCGTTGGACCCAGAGGGAAATCAAGCATTTTCATTTTTAAAAATAATAGATTTAGAAATTATGAATTTATATAGAAATAATTTAGATCATATTATAAATCAGATATCATTTATAGAGACACTAAATATTAAAACAAAATATTATTTATCATCATCAAAAACAGCAACAACAACAGATGATAATTACAATTTTAAATTATTATCAGGAAATGATGGTTTATTAAAATTAAAATATTTAAAATCATTATCATTTAAAATTAAAATGTTATTTATTGACCAATTTTCAATTAAAGAGCTAATTCAATTTTTAAATCATCAAAATAGTAATAATAATTTTAAGGAATTAAATCTAGATCTAAATTTTAATGTTGATTTAGGCAATTCAGAGGTTTTGTTATTCGATCCAAAAGACAATTTAATTTTAGATAATAATGTCATAGAAAAACTAGATTTAAAATTTAAATCCTATGATTTTGATTTTAATTTTAATATTAAAAAAATACCAAAAGTTGACAATATGTCATTTTATTTGATAAATAACTTAGCAGCAAAAACCAATAATAATAACTATAATAATGACTATAACAATATAAATAATAACATTAAATTCATTTCATTTCCATTTTTAGAAAAAGAGTTCACATTAAATAATTTAGAGAAATTTAAAAAATTAACAACATTAAAACTTTGGAAAATTAATGAAAATTGTTGCGATCGAAGATTATCATTTGAAAATAATCATATTCAAGATACCATTGATTCAGTTACATTAATTTTAAATAATTGTAAGAATATAACAACATTACAAATGAACTCTAGTGTTAAACTAACCTCCAAGGATTATTATGATTGGTCAGAATTTTTTGATTCAATTAAATTTAATTGTAAATTAATTAAATTGGATTTAATGTGTTTATCGATAATGTTGAATTCAATAAATGAAATAATCGAATTATTTAATCACGAAATATATCCAACAATTCAATCATTATCACTTGGTAGTAGTTCAAAATTTAATGATGAAAATGGTATAAAAAATTCTATTCTAATGAATTGCAGTGATTATTCTGGTGGTACAAATGGTAAATTATCAAATGGTAAATTAATCAAATCAATTTATAATAATAAATCAATAACATCTTTAAATATTTCATCATTATTTTCAGTTGAATCACCAATTGATAATATTGAATTGGTTTTAAAGATACTAAATTTAAATGATACCTTATTACATTTATCAATTTTACCACAATTAGAACCTTTTCCATTCAAATTGGATGATTTAGAACTTGATTTATTAAACAATTCAATAAAAAATAATAACAATTTATTATCATTTCAAATTGGTGAAACTCAGAATTCTAAAATTAAAATTAATAAACTTTCAAAATTTTCTCCACCTTTCTAAAAAAAATAGTTTCTTGTTATCTGTTTATTTTTGTTTTTTTTTTTATATTAAATTATTTATTATATATAAACAACTGCTAATTTGTGAATAATTATTAGTGGAGGAACCAAATTCAATAGCATTAACATATGAATAATCATCTTTTTCAATTTTATATATTGGTTTGAAATTATTTTTAGAAAAAAAAAATATTTGTGGAGTAATAACTTTTATCTTTTTTTTTATTTATTATTTGTTAAATTATTAATAAATGAATTATGATTATTTGATCTTGACCAAACTTTAATGGTATGATCATCAGAAGCTGAACAAAATATAAAAGGATTACAAGGAGACCAACAAACAGTATTTACGGTACCGCTATGACGAGATAATGTTTCCAATAGGATACCACTTGAACGATGCCAAATATATATTGTTGAATCCTCTGAGCCACTCAATACAAAGGCTTGATCGACACCACCAAAACAAGATCGGATAACAAAACGACCTTGTTTATGACCTCTGTATTTTTGAACGATTATTTGTTTCTCTAAATCCCAAAGATGAATCTCTTGGTTCGATGTATTCACCAATGCAAAGTTACAATCGTTTGATAACTCCATAGAGGTTATTGCATCGGTTTCCATTAAAATAACCTCTGGAGTTTTTTCATTATCTAAATCATAGATTCTTAATTTCTTTTCTTGACATATTATAATTAATTGTTTGCCATCCTTATGAATTGATAAATCGTTTACTCTTGCACATGCCCATGATTTAATTGGTGAAATATTACCATTATTACCAATATTACCATTTATATTATTATTATTATTACTACTATTTGTTAAATCTAAATTTTCAATTGACCATAAATAAATATTTTTATCATTGCCACCCGAAACGAATCTTTTATTGTCGGGATGCCAACCGCAACAAGTTACAGCATCAGTATGTTTTGTAAAAGTTTTTAAAAGAGTACCATCACTTGTATTCCAAAGTTTGACAGTACAATCATTCGAAGCACTCAAGAGATATTTATCGTTTGGGCTCCAAGATAAATGAGAGACCTCTTTGTTATGACCTGATAGGGTGAATAAAACCTTTGGTTCAGTTGGTTGATCCAAATAGATCGTAGACATATCCCAAATGATTATTGTGTTATCTTTTGAGCTACTTGCTAATCTTTGGCCGTCATGAGAGAATGTAATGAACCAAATCTCATCACGATGTCTATCCTTTAGAGTGAACAAAACGTCCAATGGCATTTGACTCTTATCGCATGTATGATCTTTGAATAGATTAATAAACTGTTCCGATGTATTGTGATAGAGACATTTACTCATTTGAAACTGTATCGATTGTTTGATAAGTTGTTCCAAACGATTCTCTGGTAACATTAAATTTGGATTCACATATTTTCTAATATCATCCAATAGGTTTAAACGTGATGATCTCTGTTTAATTTGTTTCTTAGTTTCACTTGAATTCGATGTCATTATCAATGATGTCAATACCTGTAATCTGCTCGCATCTTTTGTATAGGGTGTTATCTCTATTCTTAAACATTCCAATGCCTCTTTTATTTTATGATTTTCTAAATATTCTAAAAATTTTTGGCTATATATTAAAAATTTTACATTCTTATTTTTTTTTTAAAAAAAAAAATAAAAAATAATGTTAATTAAAATTTATTACTTTACTTTTTGAAAAAAATAAATAAAAATAAATATCTATATTACATTTGCATCAAACTCGTTTAATTTTAAAAATGGTAATAATTCTTCAACTCTTTTCCAATCACCACCTATTACACTTTCTGAAAATTGATTAATTTCTTTTGATTGTAATGATATTCCACTATCTTTTTCTAAAAATTCTGCAGATTTTCTTTTTTTTTTTCATTTAAAAAAAATAATAATTAATATTTTACCTATATTATATAAAAAAAAAAGCTTTAAACCTTACTCATAACCTAAACTATTTAATGATTGTATTAACAGCCTAACTAATTCGTTTCTATTAAAGAATGGTTCTTTATTACTGTGATTATGATTGTTTTGAAGTTTTAAATCATCATTATCATTGTTACTATTGCTGTCTGTTTCTTTTCCATTGTCATTCGACTCCACTTTATTAAGGGACATATTGAATTTTAAATTTAATCTTTGTTTTTTATGTGGTCTATCTGATATTGGATGATTAGTTTCTTCTTGTTGCTCTTGCTGTTGTTGTTCTGTTCGTCGCTGCTCTACTCGTTGATCTATTCTCTCCTCTATATTATTGTTATTATTATTATTATTATTATTATTATTATTATTATTATTATTATTATTATTGTTAATATTATTATTATTATTATTATTATTATTTACAAGGGTGTTATTATTGGTTTGTTCGCTATTCAAATTTGATAGAGGTGAATTTAACACCCTCTCACCCAAACTAGAATTATTATTATTTTGATCCGTTATGTTTGTAATATATAACTGATTCACTCCTTCTCTCTTTTATATACTATGATATTTATTATTTTTTATTTTTATTAAATATGATATAAATAGGGAACAAATACACAATGAATTATTCCTTATCTTTTTCAATTTATAAAAACAAATAATAATATAATATATAATATTTTATGAAAAAAAATTGTGAAATTAATTAATTTAATAACTTTGGGTTATTTTTTTTTTTTATTTTATTTTTTTTTCTGTTTGTATAACTTTTTTTATTAAAAAATATAAAAAAAAAAAAAAAAAAAAAAAAATTTTTAATTAAAATTTAAAAAATTTAAATTTAAAAAAATTTAAAAAAAAAAAAGGAAAAAAATTTCAAACTTTTATTTTTTTAGTTGTGAAGTTATACAAAGCAATATTTTTATTTTATTTTTATTTTTTATTAATTTTAATATTTAAAATGAATAAAAGTATTAATTCTTTTTTTTCACAGAATAAACATTCAAAAAAAAAATAAAAATAAAAATAAAAATAAAAAAATAAAAAAAAATAAATAAAAAAAATAAATATAAAAACAGAAAAAAATTTCATCAAAATCCATTTAAACAAAATATTTTTTAAATTATTTATTGTAAAAAAAACAAAATTCATTTAAAAATAACAATTTTTAAAATTATTTATTGTAAAAAAAAAAAAAAAAAAAAAAAAAATCCATTCAATTTCTTTTTCTTTTAATTTAAACCTAATAATTGTGAAGATATTTGATTTAAAGGGAAGTCTTTTAAATCATTTGAATTTTCAAGTATTGATTTAATTTGATTTTTACGATGTTGATAACGTTTTTGGTTGACGGTACTTGTTGGAAATATCTTTATAAACTGTGCCATTCTTGGATTGAAACTTTTATTTGACATACTACCATGTGGCATTTGTTGATTCCATACGACCATACTACCTTTTCTCATTGAAATTCTTTTTGCATATTTGAAGGCAATATCTTTTTTATCGAAATTCCAACTTGGACTTGTGTATTGTGGTTTCTTTTCCCTGAAATATTCTTCGAATATCGTATGGAAACCTGGTGTTACACAATAGCCACCATCAAGTTCCTGATTGTCTAATAGGTTTATTACACCCTGTAATTGTAATCCATCATCTTGATTTGGTTGATTATTCTCCACAATGAATTCACCTAGTCTTGAATAAGTTAATTTATTTAACTCCTCTCTACAAACATCACCATTTCCCATCCAATTATATGGATTCATATCTAAATGAACATTATCATTGGTTTTCCATTTTCGATTCACCAATGTTGGTCTAAAGAAACATGCTCTATCATGGTTGACCATTAAGTCTTGATTATTCAATAACTTTGAGAATACTTTATATACGTTTGGATTTGTACGATTCAATAGGAATTGTCTTTTAAAAATTGGTGGTTTACTTGGTGATCCATATTGCGGTATCGATGATCCATCATCAGCAAATGCATTATCCCATGTACTTTGGTCATTTCTATCGAATGATTTCACTTTACTTTCAATTATATCAAATATTTCACTTTCTGTTTTTTCACATGCTTCATTGCTTATTACATCTCTTATCACTATAAATCCATATCTTTCAAAAAATCTATATGGGTTAATTTCCTCATTATCATTATTATTATTATTATTATTATTATTATTATTATTATTATTATTATTATTATTATTATTATTATTATTATTATTTTCATTATTATAGTTATCTAAATCTTCTAATGAAAATGATTTTGAATATCCTTCATTATCGATTGATATTTTATATGATTTCAATATATCCTCCATTTTTTTTTTTTTTTATTATTATTACAACAGCTATTGATTTAGTTTTTTTTTTTTTTTTTTTTTTTTTTTTTTTTTTTTTTTTTGTTATTTTTTTTTAATTATCGATTTTCAAATTTAAAAAAAAAAATTTTTGAGAATTTTCACATTTTCTTATTTTTAAATTTAGATTAATTTTTTTGTTATATTTATCATAAGTACAAATAAGGAAATACCCATTCCTTAATTCTTTGTATATATATATATAATTATTTTATTTTTTTATTTTTTTTTTTATTTATTTTTATTTTATATTATTTTTTTTTTTTTATTTTATTAATAAATAAAATTATTAATAAAATAAAAAATAATTAATAGAATTTTTTTTTATTATTTTTTTTTATTTTATTTTTTTTTTTTTTTTTATGGTAGTAGATTTATTTCAAAGAGATTAAAAAGAAAAAACTCTATTATAGTTAAAATATAAAATGACCCTTTGATAACAAATAAACACTTATTTTGTGTTCATAGATACACAAATAGCTTATTTTTATTATTTGAATTATTTAAAATTGTTTTTTTATATTTTTTTAATTTTTTTTTTTTATTTTTTTTTTATTTTTTTTTAAAAAAAAAAAAATTTAATAATTTAATTCCACACTACAAACTATTTTTATAAAAAAAAAAAAAAAAAAAAAAAAAATTTCATTTTCAATTTAATTTTTACCCAAATAAAACATATTTTCAATTCAAACATAATTTTTAAAAATGGTGAGTAAATTTAATTATTTAAATTTCTCTCACATCAAAGTTTTATTAAGTTCATACAATTAATTAATTTTTTTTTTTTCTTTCTTATTTTATATATTAGACACACTCATGTAAATGCGGAGACTCTTGCCAATGTGGTGATAAATGTACATGCGGACCAAAGGAAACACCAAAATGCGGATGTAGTGATTGTAAATGTGGTGATAAATGCTCAAGTGATTGCAAATGCACCTCTTGCACCTGCAAAAAATAAAAAAGAAAATATTACAACTTTAAATCAATCAATATAATCAATTGTTACAACTACATATTCCCCAATCAAATAAAAATATCAAAACAAAATCTTCAAATTATTTTCTTCTTCTTTTTTTTTTAAATTTTATTTCTTTTCTATTTTCTTTTTTTATTTTATTTTATTCCTTCCTTATTCTATTATATATTATATGAAATTTAAAAACTAATGAAATATGAAACAAATGTTTTTCAAAAAAGAGGAAAAAAAAAACAAAAAAAAAAAAAAAAATTTTGAATCTATAAATGAATTTACAGTAAAAATTATTAATTTTTATTAAAAAATTATCTGTATTCAAATTTTGAAACATAATAATTGTTTATTATTCAATATAAATTTAAAATTATATATTTTTTTAAAAAATTTTTTCATTAAGAAATTTAAATATAAAAGAAAATAACAACTAATTTGGATAAAAAAAAAAAAAAAGAAAAAAGAAAAAAAAAAAAACAATGAAAACAAAAGTTTTATTAGTGACATTATTATCTTTAATGGTAATATGTTTTATAAATTTACAAGTCTCTGCTGATAAAATGATAAAAGAAAATACATATAACGAATATGAAACTGAAACTTTAGATGAATGTTTAAAAAAATGTCAAAATCGTCACTACTTAAAAGATCCATGCATCATTAGGTTTGTTGAATTAATAGTTTTTTTTTTTTTTTTTTTTTTTTTTTTTTTAAAAATTTTAAAAATATTTATTAACAATAATTTTTAATCTAGATGTCATGTTTTACATCCAATTGGTGATGACAAATAAATTATTAAGAATCACCTATAAAATAAATAATTTAATAAAATCTTTTTTTAGAACTGCAAAGATCTGCGCACTTGTTCGGTTTTTTTTTCATAAAAAGTTTCATATGAAAAAAAAAAAAGAGTTCGTTTTTTTTTAAAATTTTTATAAATTGTGTCCCACAACTATATATAATGAAAGATAGCATATATATGAAATTAAACATTGGTTTCATAAAATTCGAACAATTAAAATGGGTACCCAAATACTATATTCTAAATTAAATTGGATATAGTCGTTCCTGTACCCAAGAAAAACCTTTACATGTATGGTAAAACACTGACAAGAAAGCATTTATTTGCCATTTTTGTTGGTACTTGAATTGTATTACATACTTTAAAATAATTTTTAAAAAAAAAATGGTAACTTTTTATTGTTGGAAAAAATTAACAATTTAATTCAAAAAAAATTAAATTTATTTTTGAAAACATGCTTTTTTTTTGGTTAATGTTTTTAAAAACAGTGAAATTTCAATTTTTTAATAAACTAAAACTAAAGAAGGATATTTTGATAATCGTATTAGATATTAAAATGTTTTTTTCAAAAAATTCGGTTTATTAAAAAAGAATTCTTTTTTTTTTTTAATTTTTAAAAATAATATTACCAAAAATAGTGGTGAAAAAAATCAGTATAATAATAATAATAAAACTTTCTATTTTAAATCTAGTTACAAAAGTTTTGATACTTTTTTTTTTACAAAATTTTATTTTACCATTTTTCTTTTTATTCTTTTTTTTTAAAAAAAATGTATTTCTATTTCATTTGAATTTTTTATTTTTTATTTTTTTCAAAAATCAGAAAATTTGTTTTTTTTTTTTTTAAAAAAAGTTTGGTGTGGATATTATACCTATGGTAAACTGAAAAAAATTTAAAATAGATTATTTATTATTTAATTATATATGCTTTTTTTTTTAAAAGATTTTTTAAAAAAAAAAAAAAAAAAAAAAAAAACCCTTTCGAACCTCATTTCCAACTGAAATTATTTCTGATCAGTAAATTTTTTAAGCAAACCATAACGATTTGTTTTACACACAAATTTTGGTGAGATATTTTGAATTTTTTGTTTCATTTTTTAAAAAAATTTTATTTTTTAATTTTTTTTTTTTTTAAAATTTTTTTATTTTTATTTTTATTTTTTATTTTTTATTTTTTTTTTTATTTTTTATTTTTTTTTTGTGCCTTTTCAATATAAAAAATATTTTCTTTGGAAAAAAAAAAAATTACTTATTATTTTCTCATTATTGTTATTATTATTTATTTTATTTGTTATTTTTCATAAAATTAATTCAATAAAAAAAAAGATAGTTTCATTTTGATATAGATTAAGTTATGGAAGGTAAATGTCTTATTTTTTTTTTAAAAAAAATATATACATATATGAACATACATACTATTATTTTGTGTGGTGCTATGGATATCATAGCTTTTATTATATTTAACATATATTAATTTTATTATTATTATTATTATTATTTTCACATTTATTTTTTAAATCAAAATAAATCAAAATAAAAAAAAAATTAGTATTAGCATCAGAGATCTCTTCGAATGAGAGATCAGCATTCACAGAGGAAGAAGATGATTACTATGAATATTCAGATTCTGAAACAGATTCTTTAGATTATAATCTTGAAGACTCATCAAATGATGAAAATGGTGGTAGTGGTGCCACTGTTGTTGAAAGTGATGATAATAAAAATTTAAAACGTAGAAAAAGATCAAAGAGACCAACATCATCAACATCACCAACAACATTAGGAACATCAAATAAAGATGGCGAAACTGCAAATTCTAAGCCAACTATTTCATCACCATTAGTCGATGGTGCTGACGTTTTATCTAAGCCAAATGGTAGTAGTCCAACAAGTAGTAGTTTAAGTGGTAGTAATAGTGCAAATGGTGGTTTCTTATCAGATGATGATGATTTATTATTAAATGGTAATGATCAATTGAATGAAAGCAATACTTCAATTAACAGTCCAAACGGTGCAAATAACAGTAGTAGTGGTAGTAATAGTCCAAGTCATCAACAATCATCGGAATTACCATTATTAAACTTATTTCAAAAGTTTTTAAATAGAGAAGCAATTAAAGTTTTACAACAAAGACATACAGCTATTAACAATAGATTACAAAGATTGAAGAAAGTAGTTGATCCAAAGAAACTACGTGAAAGAGGTAAAATCTTAAAAAATGAAAAAGAAAAGATTAAATCATTAATTAAATTAAAGAAAACTCAATTGGATGATCATATGAATGCACCACCTTTCATTAGATTATTGGATAAATGGTAATTTTTAAATATTTATACATAAAAGGTATAATTTTTTAATATTAATATTAATTTTTTTTTTCAAACTATATAGTGCGTTTACATTAGGAATAGTAATTTTAATGATATCAGAATTTGTTTTATTAAAATCTCCACAAGTATTTTATTTATGGTATACGGTATTAATATTCCCATTGATGGCTATTAGATTTATAATGTATCATCGTGAGAAGTATCATTATTTCATGTTGGATTTCTGTTATCTCTGTCAAATATTGTTATTGTTTTACTTGTTTGGTCATCAGTATATTTTGGGTGAAAAGGTTACACCCAACCTATTCAAATTGGTATTTGCACTAAGTAATGGACCATTGGCATGGGGCACAATCGTATGGAGAAATAGTTTAGTGTTTCATGATGTGGATAAGTTAACATCAGTGTTTATTCATCTTTGTCCACCAATTGTCACCTATTGCTTACGTTGGTTCCCAAATGTTTATCCTGAGCAATTGGCTTGTGGTGGTGTAGAGTGTGTCCTCTCATTGAAGGAGATCTTCTTTGTACCATTCATGGTGTATGCTTTTTGGCAAGTTTTCTACTACATCAAAACTGAGGTAGTCGATAGTAATAAATTGGCCAACGATAAGGATATCATGACCTCCTCGAGATGGATGTCCACTAAACAACCTCATCCAATCTATAGATGGTGTCAAAAGAATGGCTACAACGTTAGTCCAGTTGTCATTCTAATGTTGGTTCAAATGTTTTATACTTTAGCCACTTGTATCTCTTTGCCATTCTTGATTCAATCGTTTTGGTTACACACCGTCTTTATGATCTACATCTTTGTCACCGTCTCTTGGAATGGTGCTTCCTATTATTTCGAGGTTTTCTCTGAAAACTATAGCTCACGTTTAAATAGTGAGTTCAAACATAAACATAACAAAGATCAACCTTTAAAAATAACTTCAATCAAGGCTTTCCTAAAATTCTTAGCTTTATTCTTAACTTCTTTTATAGTTTACTTGAAATTAATTTTATAAAAAAAAAACAAAAAAAAAAAAGAAGAAATCAAACCAAACCAAATCAAATATAAATAACTTTAAAAATTTAATTAAAAAATAATAAACAAGATAAAAATAATAGATTAGTAGTAGCTAAATAATTGTAATAAAATAAAAAAATAATAATAGCATAGTAATAATAATAATGATAATAATAATAATAATAATAATAATAATAATAATAATAATAATAATAATAATAATAATAATAATAATAATAATAATAATAATAATAATAATAATAATAATAATAATAATAATAATAATAATAATAATAATAATAATAATAATAATAATAATAATAATAATAATAATAATAATAATAATAATAATAATAATAATAATAATAATAATAAATAGTTATAAAAAAAAAAAAAAAAGTTTTTGAGTAGAAATTTTTTTTAATCCTTTTTTCTAAATCTCATACTCAACCTGTATCATTTAATAAATTATAGTAATACATATAATGTTTACTAATAATTCATTTACTCATTATATGTAAAATATCTAAGAAATTAGAATTTATTTTTAAATTTTTGTTTTTCTATTTAGAATTTCCTTCTTTGGAGATTTTAATAGCTGAAGTTAAAGTTTTAGAATATATTTTAAATAATTTCAAATTTATTTATACTTTGGCGAGGAAAAGCTACCCAATCCGACAAAACTGGATATGTTTTTATTTAAATTTTTTTCTTTTTTTTATTTTTTTTGTTTTTTTATTCAATTTAAATTGCTTTTATTATAATATTGTTTTCAACATCATTATTAAAGATGTGACTTAGTAATTTTTTCATAATTATCTTTTTCTTTTTCAAGTGATTGTTCATAGGTAACATAGAATTTCCATAAAAGTTCAAGTTTTCTAATTTGGCAAATTACAATGGATCTAACTAAATCTCTGATTTCTTGTTCTTCTAGTTCATAATATTTCTTTGATTCATTTTGAATTGTTTCCAAAGCGGCAGCAGTTGCGGCTTGGATTGCAGCCTCTGAGAAATATTCTGGATTTGGAACAGGAATTCTAGATTTCTTTGGTGGTGGTGACATCATTAATAGGGATGTTTTGGTGGTTGTGTTGGTAGATTTTCTAATGTCGACAGTATTTGTTTCCATTTCAACGTCTTCATCATCATCTTCTTCACCATCGGCACCATTTTCTTTCTTTTCATCATTTAAATCATTCTCATCTTCTTCAACTTCTTCCATTTCTTTATTTTCATTTTCATTTTCTTCATCTTTATTTTCATTTTTATCTACATTATTATTACTATTATTGTTGTTTTGATCATCAACATCCATTTTATTAATATTATCTACAGGTTTTTTTTCATTGTCAACAGTTTCCATATTATTGGATTCAGTTTCTTTATTTTCTTCATTAATATCTAGTGTGCTGTTTTCATTTGTTTTAGTTGGTTCATTATTTTCTTTATTATCAACTGTATTTGTAGAGGCAGCAGTGATTGATTCAATTGGCGTTGCTGGTACTGTTGCTGGTGTTGTTGTAGTTGGCGTTTCTTTTGATTTTTCAGACTGGTCTGTTGTAATGTTTTCTTCTTTTGTTGTTTCACTCGATACTGTTGTTTGGTCAATACTATTGGATTCGCTAATTTCTTTTGATTCTTGGTCAATTTTCATTTGTTCATTTAATTTTGATTGATCGTTAGATGTTGTTTGTGATTCATTTATATTATTTAAATCTTTTTCATTTTCTTTATTTTCTTTATCAACTTTTTCTTTACCATCAACATTATCTTTTTCTTGGCTTTCTTCTGTTGATTTTTTATTTTCTTCATTTTCTTTTTCATCAATTTTTACATCGTCATTTTTCATTTCTACAGTTTCTTTATTTGTTGTTGAGGTTGAAGAAGACTCTAAATCCTTTTCCATTTCTTCTTTAGTAACATTTTCATTGCTCTCTATATTTTCTTTATTTTTGTTATCATTTTCTTTCTCTTTATCTTTATCCTCTTTTTCTTTTTCTTCTTCTTTTTCTTTATCTTCTTTCTCTTTCTCTTTCTCTTCATTCTCTTTCTCTTCATTCTTATTATCTTCATTCTCATTCTTATTATTTTCATTCTCATTCCCTTTATCTTCATTCTCTTTTAATTCTTTTTCTTTATCTTCTTTTTCTTTTACTTCTTGTTTTTCCTTTTCTTCTTTCTCCTTATCTTCTTTCTCATTATCTTCTTTCTCTTTATCCTCTTTTTCCTTATCTTCTTTCTCCTTATCTTTTTTCTCTTTTAATTCTTTTTCTTTATCTTCTTTTTCTTTTTCTTTTTCTTCTTTTTCTTTATCTTCTCTTTCTTTTTGAATTTTTTCCAATTCTTCTTTTGAAGGTTGTTGATATTTTGGATCATTTAAAATCTCTAAAATGACTTTGGCGGCCTTTGAAGCTAATAACCCAAGGGGTGGTTGGGAGTAAGAAGAAAAGAAAGCAACTAAAGCCATTATTGGATTATTGACACCATAGGTGACTGAAAAAGGATTGTTTGAGTCTATCTCTTTCTTTGACAATGAACCAACTGGAAAAGATGATATTTTTCTTTCAAGAAATTCATCTTCAATCGGTAACCTTATGAAATGGGATAAACATTGTTCAGGGGTTTTTGACCCACCGATATAGTCTGAAATCTCTTGCCAATTATCACGGAAAATTTCGATACCCTCTAAAAGTAATAAAGTTTCAATATCGGACCAACCAAATTCCTCTGGTGGATGTTGTTCAATTCTTTGAAATGATGATGACTGAATGAAATTCTCATAATTACCGCTACTGAAACAATTAGGACATATTATCATTGGATAAAAATATTCGGGTAGAATATTTCCATCCAATGCCATTGAATTATTAATCAATTGATATCGAACACTCGAACAATCTGCTTTGCATTTCTTGCATTCAAATAATGGTTTCTTCTTTTTAATCAATTGCTCATTAGCCTTTGTGATTTTTGTGGTTGTGGTTGTCGTCGTCGATTTTTTTTCTTCCTCTTCCAACTCCTCCTCCAACTCCATGTCTTCATCTTCATCCTCTGCCACTTCACCACCGTCATCATTTTCACCTTCAATTTCACCCTCAACTACACCTTCATTTTCTTTATCCATTTTTTTGATCTCCTCACATTCTTTTTTATAATCTACCTCCTCCTTTCCCTCATCCATTTTTTCATCCTTATCAATCTTCTCTTCTTTTTCTTCTTTTTCATTATCTTTTTCTTCTTCTTGTTGTTTTTCTATAATTTTTTCTTCCTCTTCTGTAATTTTTTCTTCTTTTTTATTATCTATACCCATTTCTTCATTTTCCTCTTTACCTTTTTCTTCTTTTACATTTTCATCCTCTTTATCTTTATTTTCTAACGATTTTTGTTTTTCATCGTCAATTGGTTGGTCTTTCATTTCTTTATCTGGCTCGATTGATTCTGTAGTTTGGTTTATTGTTTCTGTTGTTGTTATTTGTGTTGATGAAGATGGTTGTGGTATTTCTACCTCATTTTCTTCCTCCTTCTCCTCTTTATTAACATTACTGTCGAGCATTTCTTTATCTATATTCTCTTCGGTTGGCTGCTCTTTCATTTCTTTATCGTTATCATCTGTTTCAGTTGCTGCTATTGTTGAATCAGTTGCATTAGTGTTGGTTATTGTAGTTGATGTATTATTTGTTGTTTCATTTTGGGTTGATACTTTAACATCACTTTCTTTTATATCTTCTTTTTCACTTTTTTGCTCTTCCTCTAATTTTTCCTCTTTTTCTACTTTCTCTTTTTCTAATATATCATTTTGTTCCTTATCTACTTTTTCTTTTTCTTCTTTTTCTCTTTCTGTTTCTTGTTTTTCTTTTTCTTCTTTTTCTTCTTTTTCTTCTTTTTCTTCTTTTTCTTCTCTTTCTTTTTCTTCTCTTTCTTTTTCTTCTCTTTCCAATCTTTCTTTTTCTTCTTTTTCTAATCTTTCTTTTTCCTCTCTTTCCAATCTTTCTTTTTCTTCTTTTTCTTGTTTTTCTTTTTCTTCTTTTTCTCTTTCTTCATGTTTAAACTTCTTTCTGTAGAAAGATTGATAAAATTCATTACAATAATTGAAAACTCCTGGTGATATTATGTTCATATAGTCACCACTATTTACAAAACAATTGATTAAGTCCCAATACTCTAAAAAATCGAAAATTTTAATGATTGATCTAACATCAACCTTGAAACTTTTTTTATTTTGATTTGTGAAATGATTTTTTACATCTGTAACTGATAAATATTGATATGGATTCTTTTGATAGGCTGTTATCATATAATCACGATACATTTTATATAATTCTTTATTTGGTAATTGGACATTTGGTTTCTTTTTAATATATTTATATTCTACACTATCCACATAACTCTCATCTTCTTCATCCTCTTCATTATATTCTTCGCAATCATTATCGTTATTATTGTCTTTTTTCAATTTTTGTTGTTGTTGTTGTTGTTGAAAGAATTCAGATAGGTTATTAATTTCAACTTGATGTATATTATCTAAACTTGTGAACCAACTAGGTAGTGGGCATTTTGGTGGTATTATATTTGTTGGCATTGGGAATGAACGTTTTGTAGTTCCCTTTGAAATATTTGTTACAACTAGTGATGATGCTTGATGAGTTGTTGTACCACCAAGTCCACTATTACTATTTCCATTACCAATACCACCTACTATAACTCCTACTCCTCCACCTGCATTTAAATTACTTAAACCACCACCAATGCTTGATCCTGTTTTACTAACCCTACCTCTATTTGGTGTGGATGATCCACTACTACCAATACCAATACTACCTGCTAAAACAGGTTTATAAGGTGTACTACCATTATATATGATATTGGTAGAAATACTACCACCACTGTATCCGACGAATTGATTTGAAAATGGGGTTGATGCTCCACCAATAGGTGAAGATAGTGGCATCAATGATGATGGTGTAGATATATTATTTGGTGTACCAAATGGTTTAATGGGTGTTCTTGGTGATGATATCGTTGATGATAAGTTTGGTAATGGTTTACCAAATTGGTTAATTAATAATGGTGGTTTCGCTGGTATATTTGCATTTGTTGGTGTCATTGATAATGGTGTTGTTGTTGTTGTTGTTGTTGTTGTTGTCATCGTTGTCATCATTGTATTTATCGTTGGTGTTGTTGTGTTTGGTGCTATATTTGATGTAACACTGCCCAATATTGGTGTATTTCCAACACTGCTAGTATTATTACCAATTGTACTCATCTTTTTATTTTTTTATTTTTTTAAATTAAAAAATAAATTGAATCAAAAAAAAAAAAAAAAAAAAGAAAAAAAAAATAAAAAAAGATTTAAAAGATAAAATATATAAAAACAGATAAATATTTTTTAATTTTTTTTTTTTTTTTTTTTTTTTTTTTTTTTTTGAAAAAATTTTAAAAAAAAAAATTTTAAAAAAGTGAAAAAAAATAAACTGTCATAAATTTTTAATTAAAAAAAAAAAAAAAAAAAAAAAAAAAAAAATACACATAAAAAAAAAAAAAAAAAGATATTTTTAATTTTGTATATGTTATATTGATTTATTTTGTAATTTGAGGAGGTTTGAACATATTCCACACCATATCCACAACACCAGTATTATCTGAACCATTTACCTGTATAGAGAAAGGAAAAGATTCATTTGAACTAGTTATTGGGGGAATACTTTTATCCATATTTACATTTTCAATGATTTTATTTATTGTATCTGTTAATTGTGAGATTAATGATTTCTGATCTGAATTTGGTACTAATTCAAAAGAAATTATCCATTGCTCCCAACAAACGTTATTATTGTTATTTGAGAATATAGTTGTCTTTGTTCGTTTCTCATAAAATGATATAGATATCTGTGTTTTCCCTTTTTTCTTTACAATTGATGATAATAACTCCTCTGATTTATCTTCTACAATTTTTGATGAACTTGGATCATCTGATTTAACATATGAAAAATCTACACAATCTAATGTTGTATCTTTTGGTCTAACCGTACCAAGTGACCTTTGAAATAATATTGAATGCAATATGCCTATTAAAAATATACATTAGCAAATAAAATTTTTTTAAAATTAATTATAATTATTACTACAATAACTATTATTATAACTATACTAACATTGAACTACTTCTTTTAATTGAGCATATTGTAAATTCTATATGTTATAATAAAAAACAAAATGATGTTAGTAGAACTTTTTTTTTTTTTTTTTTTTTTTTTTTTTATTTTGAAAATATCATAATATGTGAATTTACAATTTCTTTTAAAACGTATTGTTTACTATTCATTTTTTTATATAATGTTCAATTTTTGATTCTATTTATCTTTTTTTTTCTCTTTACACCCATTTTAAAATAAAAAAAAAAAAAAAAAAAAAAAAAAAAAATTATTTTTTTTAATTTTTTTTTTTTTAATTTTTATTTTATTTTTTATTTTTTTAAAGGAAAATTAATTTAAGCGAATAATTTTTATTTATTTAATTAAATTTTTTTACTTTTAAAAATTTCAAGAAATAAATCTTAAATCAATAATTGTTAGTCTAAAAACCAACCACTTTCATTGATAAACTACCAATACATAATCAAAAAATGTTCAGATTTAATTACTTCATCACAAACAGTTTTTACCACTAAGACTGAAGATTTTGCCTTCACTCACAAAATGATAGCAAAGTAAATATATTTATTTAGTTATAATATAAATAATTAAAATTTTTTTTAAAGAAATCAAAGATAGATTAATTTGTGCGTTTATCAATTTATACACCAATTATTTATTATTATTATTTTTATTTTTTTTAAATAATTTATTAAAATTAACATCATGTATTTAGTTATCGTTTGGGTATGAATGGTGTTAAGCTTGTCAAAAAAATATCCATCTTTTCATTTTTTTTTCAAATGCGATATTTTTCATTTTTTTTATTTTTTTTTTTTTTTCATTTATTTTCGATTATTTTGAAGGGGTGATGGTACCAGTGAAATTTTTTTTTTTTTTTTTTTTTTTATTCGAACATTTCAAAAAAACCTAACTAAACTAAAATGTTAAAATTAATTTTATCTATATTTGTTGGTACCCTCTTTTTATTACAAATAGTTTCATCACAACAATGCGAAACTGGCTCTGTTGAATTCACAGCAGATTTAAGTGTAGGTTTTTAAAAAATAAAAAATAAAAAAATCAATAAAAATTAATGTATTAATTAATTATATTATTTAAAAGAATCTCTCAGATTGGGATCATTATTGGGAACGTACAGTTGGAAGTGGTAAAGTATAAAATTAAAATTTCTTTTTTTAATAAAAAAAAATATTAATTTAAAAAAAAAAAAAAAAAAAAAAAAAAAAATAGGTCATGCCGTTTTAGCACTTCGTGATGATTGGAGAAGAGCATTAAAACTTTCACATGAAAAATTAGGATTTCAAAGTGTTAGATTTCATGGTATTTTTGATGACGATTTATCAGTAGTTCAATTAGATTCAAATGGAAGTATTATTTATTCATGGTACGATGTTGATCAAGCCTATGATTACATTGTTGAATTAGGAATGGCACCATATGTAGAGTTGTCATTTATGCCAGAATTATTAGCATCTGGTAATTCAACCATTTTCCACTATAAAGGAAACATTACACCACCAAAGAACTACACTCAATGGGGAAATTTAATTCAAGCATTTATCAATCATGTTGTAGATCGTTATGGTATCGATATTGTCAGTCAATGGCAATTTGAAATTTGGAATGAACCAAACTGTGGTTTCTGGTCATCTGATCAAGCCAATTACTTTATTTTATTAAATGAAACCTTTAAGAGTATTAAAGCACTTTATCCACAATTATCTGTTGGTGGTCCAGCAACTTGTCAATCCGCTTGGATTCCAGAAACATTAGCATATGCATCAGCTAATGGAATTCAATTAGATTTCGTTTCTACCCATGAATACCCAACTGATATTCAACCATTACAAAGAAATATAATGAAACAAGTTTTAACAAAATCTCGTCAACAAGTCGGTCCAAATATGAAATTATATTATTCTGAATACAATGATGGACTTTTCTTCCGTCATGATACAACCTACGCTTCTGCATTTATCATGTTTAATATTCCTGATGTTTATGGTATCGCTGATATTTTCTCTTGGTGGTGTTTCTCTGATGTATTTGGTAAGATTTTGAAATTGAAAATTGCATTATCCACTTTATTTTTATTTTTTTATTTATTTTTTATTAACTTTTAATTTAAATTAAAATAATAGAGGAACAAGGTCAACAAAGTGTTCCATTCAACCAAGGTTTTGGTTTATTAACAATTTATGATATTCCAAAACCATCGTTTAAAGCATTCGAATTACTACATGAAACTGGTAAAATTAGAGCAAATGTAACTGGTGAACATCCAACTGCAGGTGTTTTTACAACTCTTTCAGATGATGAAATTATGGTTATCATTTATAATCACAACATTCCAGATGCTCCAATTGCAAATGAAACTGTTTGTGTCACTCTCGTAAATATTCCAGGTACCATCACAGATTCCTATCTCCGTCGTATCGATCATGATAACTGTAACCCAATAGCAACTTGGACTGCAATGGGCTCACCAGAATACCCAAGCAAATCTCAAATCGATGAACTTAAATCTGCCGCCGAGTTTGTCTATCAACCAATTGAATACTCTCAAAATGGTGATTCTTTAACTTTCTCTTTAGATGTTATGCCACAAGGTGTCGCTGCTGTAACCTTTAAATTTCAATAAATTAAATTTTCTATTATTATCATAACTATTTTATTTTTGGAAAGTTGGTGGTTGAAAAAAAAAAAATTAAATTGCTTGTAATGTTTTTGAAAAGAAAATTTTTAAAAGATAAATCAGATGAAATAAATTAACATAAATTAAATATTATATAAAATTATGTAATTGTTATTAAACATTACTTTATAATAATATTAATAATGAGGAAAAAAATATAATAATAAGAGTAACATTTTTTTTTTTTTTTTCCATATTTAATTAAAAATTTTATTATTATTTATTTTTTATTTTTTGTTTTTTGTTTTTTGTTTTTTGTTTTTTATTTTTTATATATATATTTTTTTTTTTATTCGAAAAATAAAATGGTTGATTGAAAACATCATTTTTTGAGAACATATTTGAATTTGTTTTTTTATTTTTCATTTTTTTTTTTATTTTTTTGAAAATTCCTCGCACAAGGAAATTTTTTTTGGCCAAATTTGAGTAAAAAATAAAAAAATAAAAAAATAAAATCTATGTGTGACAGAATGATGTAAAAAATCAGACTTACTTTTAAAAAATAAAAAAATTTATATATTTATCTATTTTTTATTAATTTATCTTTTTTGTTCTAAAATTATTTTTTTAAAAATAATGAGAAATTGTTTTTTTTTCAATTTTTTCAATTTTTTTAATTTTTTTTTTTTTTTATATGGCTCGGGGTTGTAAGTCTCTGAACAAATTTGGGCTCCATATAAAAATTTTTTAGTTGTGAAAAAAAAAAAAAAAAAAAAAAATTTTTATTTTTGTTTTTGGTAATTAATTGAAAACAAAAAAAAAAATACAGAACTATGGACATACCAGAGTCATTAACAAAAGGAGTTAATAAAAAGAATGTATTATATGTTGGTGGTATTTCAGATGATGTAACAGTAGATATATTAAGGGCTGCATTTATACCTTTTGGAAATATAAATGATATAATTCTACCAATGGATCATAAAACTCGTAAGTTTCTCTCCAATAATAACTTTTAAAGGTTAATTGATATTTTTAAAACTTAACAATTTTTTTAATAAAAAATAAAATACTAGAAAAATTAAAGGGTTTTGGATTTGTTGATTTTGAATTACCAGAAGATGCCGCAGATGCATTAGATAATATGCATGAAAGTGAAATTTTTGGAAGAGTAATAAGATGTTCAATTGCAAAACCAATTAAAAATTTAAATAAAGCTGGTATGTATAAATATATATTGTTTGTTTTTTTTTTTTTCTTTAATAAAAACTAACTTTTTTATTTATTTTAGTTTGGAGTTCAGATGATTATCATAGGAATGAAGAAAATGAAGAAAATAAAAATACTGTTGATGGGGATGATTAAAATTCATATCAATAAATAATAATTTGTATATAAGTTAATAATAAAAAAAAAAAAGAAAAAAGAAAAAATATAAAAAAAAAAACATTTGTCGTTTTTTTTTGGTTTTAATAAGTCCAAATAAGTACTTGAATGAGAAATTATTTTAAATAAAAAAAAAAATAAAAAAATAAAATAAAAAAATAAAATTTTTTTTTTTAAAAACGACAGATTTCTTCAAATTTTTTTTTTTTTTTTTTTTTTTTTATTGTTCAATTTTTTAATTTAAATAATTAAACTAAATAATAATTTTTTTTTTTTTTTTTTTTTTTTTTAATATCTGTAATAATAAATAGTATAATAATATTTTATTAAATTTAGGAAAAAAAGAAGAATAAAAAAAATAAAAAAAAATGACATTTAAATTATCAGCAAGTTTATTGCCATTATCATATGGTATAATTGCAATGGGATCATTTGTTTCAACCTTATTTTTAGCATGTTATCTTCATTTTGAGAGAGTAACAAAGAATCATTGTAAAATGTATGAATTTTTACCATCAATTTCATCAACAATTGGTGATTTTTCACCAGAGATGAATGTATATCGTTATGGTATGGCATTAACAAGTGGTTTACGTTTGGGTACAATTTATTTGAATCATCATGTCTCAACTGAAGAGAAAAACAATTTATTGGCTCAATCAAATAGTGGTCGTAAATCTTTCACAAGTAGCTCAGTATTAGAATCAGTAAGAAGATTAGGTTATTTAATTCCAATGTCAACAGTATTCGATACAATTCGTGTTTTCTCTGCAGGTGGTTGGATTTATATTAGTTCAAGTGAACATTTATTCTCACATCAAGTTGGTTTTGTTTCATATGTTATCTTCTCATTCCTCTATATGTACACTCATTGTGCCGTACTATATCATACAAAGATTAAGTTTAGACCTGGCTTTGAAAATCAATCGATTTCCTCAATCATTTTTAAAGGTAACTACAGTCCAAGAACTCAAAAAGATCTCTTCTCATTCAAATGGAAAGCAATTTTAGGTATAGCTCATTTCCTTTTATTCGTTGGTTCACTTAAATATTTCGTTGATCATACTTTTTATTGTGTTTATTTATCTTACAGTAAATACTCAATCTTTGAATGGTTATTGGCAACAACAAATATCCTTTATGATACTTTAACTTATTTAGATTTTGATGGTCTTTATTTCACTCTTCATCGTGAAAAGAAATCCTCAATTTAAATTATAAACAAAAACAAAACTAAAAAAATAATAATAAAAATTTTAAAAAAAAAAAAAAAATTTTAAAATAATATTCTGTATTGGTAAACCAACACAATTTTTGGATATTTTTTCAAAAAAAATACACACAAAGCCAAATTTTAATTTTTTCAATTTTTTATTTTAATTTTTTTTCAATTTTTTTTTTTTTCAAAAAATTTTTAAAAAAAAAAAAAAAAATTTCTTGACATAAATTATTTTCACACATGTTTATCAAACCATTTAAACAAAAACAATTATTATGTTTGTAAAGACAGTAGGGCGGTAGCCATAGAAGTTGGAATCCGCTAAGGAGTGTGTAACAACTCACCTACCTAATAAACAAATTGTTGGTGACAAATGGATTTCAATTTGATTATTATTTTTTATTATCTTTTTTTTTTTTTTTTTTTTTGAACTACCTTTATTTTGTTTTTTTCTTTATTTTTATTTGTTTTTTTTTTTTTTATTTCGCAAAGAAATAAAAAAATAAAATAAATAAAAAAAAGTGTACATTGAGTTGAGTTTATTGAGACATATAAAATAATAATAATAATAATAATTAAAAAAATGTGTATTCAGGATTATTATTTTTTTTTAATTTTTTTTTTATCATAAATTAAAATTTTAATAATAATATATTAGAGCTAATAAACAATATTATTATTTACTTTCTAAAAAATGGGAATATCTGTTTGTTTGTGAGCATAATATAATTATTTGATTTTATAATTTACATAGTTTTTTTTAAAAAAAAATTACGACTTTTTTCATTTTTAAGTAAAACCTATGTAAAAATTTATGTAAAAAAATTCGTTTTTTTTTCGCTCTCATATAATTTTTTTTATTCAGAAAGCAAAAAATTTCGAAAAAAAAAAAAAAAAATGGCCCCTGATTAAAACTTTTTTTTTTTTTTTTTTCTTTAGTTTACTGTACAGATAATTCGAAATGCCTCCAAAAGTAGATCCAAGCGAAAAAGTTGAAGGTGTGTAATAAATTTTATTTATTTAAATATATAATTGAAGAATAATTGTTTGAATTAGAGACAGTAATTGAGTACCAAAAAAAAAAAAAAAGAAAAAAAAAAAAAAAAAGAGAGACAGAGAAACAATTAAAAAGAAAGGAAAAAAAAAAAAAAAAATAATTTTAGAGTTGATATTTTCATAAAATTTAAATTATTCAGTTTTGGAATCAAATAAATATATGTATAAACATAAAGAGTAGTTTTATTAATATTTAAATCAATAAATTAGTCTTCCTCAGAGTATGTGGTGGTGAAGCTGGTGCTATGTCCACCCTTGCACCAAAACTCGGTCCACTCGGTGTTTCACCAAAGAAAGTTGGTGATGATATCGCTAAAGCCACCCAACCATGGAAAGGTATGAAGGTCTCAGTCAAATTGACCATTCAAAACCGTATTGCTGTCCCAGAAGTTTTACCATCTGCTTCAGCATTGGTCATCAAAGCCTTAAAAGAGCCACCAAGAGACAGAAAGAAGGAAAAGAACATTAAACACAACGGTAACATTCCATTAGAAGAAATCTGCAAAATCGCCAAGACCATGAGATTCAAATCTTTAGCTGTTGACTTCAAAGGTTCAGTTTTAGAAATCTTAGGTACCTGTAACTCTGTTGGTTGTAAAGTTAACGGTAAATCACCAAGAGATATCCAAGCTGGTATCCAATCTGGTGAAATCGAAGTTGTCGAACCAAAATAAACTATTTAAACTAATTTAAATATACTTTATTAAAAAAAAAAAAAAAAAAAAAAAACTATTTAATTATTTTAAAGAAAAATTGTTTTATTTTCTATTATCCATTATTAAATTTTGATTTTTTATATATTTGGATATATATTTAATATTTTCAATATCTAAATTTGAATTTTCAACAATTTCCAAGATTGTAATATCATCCATTAAATTTAATTTTCTATTGACCGGTTTTAAAATTAAATCAATATAATGTCTAAATAATTGTTGATCCATTGGATATGTCGATTTTTTTGTGGCCAGCTCAATGATTGATTGAAAACCTTCAGATGAACATAATCCATTTGTATCACAATCGCCACCAATTTCTAATAACCAATCAAAAATTTCTAAATTATTTGATTTTAATCCCATATCTCTGGTTTGGTTGTTGATTTTAATTATTCCCTTATATTTTTGATATAAATATTTCAAACAATCAATTTTACCCTCTTTACATAAATCATTAAACAAAGTAGTTATATGATTAAGCTCAGTTTTATTTTCATCAAAAATAAACTTTAATAAATCTAATGAACTTAATCCACCATCGATTTCATCATTTTTTAAACTAATAGTTGATAATAGATTGTAGTCTTTAATTGGTTTATTTTTTACTAAATAGGAAAGAATATCTTTATTTGCGTGATAAATTGCACTTTTTGTTGGTTGATACATTTTATTATAACCATCATAACAACCATATATATAACCACTTTCAATGATTAGGCCATCAAATAAACTTTGATAGAATCTAACATCATTTGATTTTGTTAATAGTAAATTGGTTGTTTCAAAATAACTTTGAAAATTATATTTTAACTCTTTATTTGTCAATAATACCTTGTTAAATAATTCAAAATCTTTTTCTTTCAATAAATATAATAATAAACCTGTATCTGACTGGGTTTTAATTGAGAAATAACCTTTCTCAATGAACATTTTGATTATTGGTAAATTATTCATTTGTTTTGAACAACAACAAAGAAAATTCATTGATTTTAAAGTTGGTGTGATTTTTAATTCATTTATAAGGTATTTAATTAATTCTAGCTTTAAATCAACATTTTTAAATGAATCATTCTTACAACAACTTTCAATAATTTTCGATGAGTATTTAGTTGAATAAGGTTTATATTGCGGAAACATTTCTAAAATCTCTTTAAATAATTCTAAATCTTTGTTTTTCTCTAAAAATATAAAAAATAAATCATCTGAAAATTGATCTCGGGTTTTAATTTGTTTTTTGAATTTATATATCATTAATTGGAAATGATTATTTCTAATGATCCAATTAATTTTACATTGACTATATTTTTTTACTGTTTTTGTTTTATTAATATTTCTCATCTCTTTAAATATATTCTTTCTTATTATTTTATTATTAAAGACATGTTTAAATAAGTTATCCATTTTTTATATAAAAATTTTAAAATAAGAGATAATAAAAAAATTTTATAAAAAAAAATAATAAAAAAAAATTATGAAAAAATAATAAAAAAAAACAAAAAAAGAGTAAGTCAATTTTTTATTGAGAAAATATTTAGAATCGAAAATAATTTTAATGTTCCAATGCACCATTATTTTAAATGTCAGTGGTGAGCCATTATTTTATTTGAAAATTACTATAATTTATCTATTAATTATAGTAATCGAATAAAAATCAGTTTGGGGACAGAGGGAGAGGGGGTGACGTTTTTCACCCCCAATGTTAAAAAAAATATAATGTAAATAAAATACAACTATTAATTTTTTTTAAAAATTAAATTCAGACTTAAAAAGGATATTTTATATAAAAACAAAAACTTTTTTTATATTACCAAAAAAAAATTAATAGTTGTACCCTAAAATGAAAATTTATAAAAAAAAAATATATTATAGCAATTTATTTATTTGAAAAAAATGAACACCAATAAAAAAGAAATAATAAATTTTGGAATGGGATTAATAAGAGCATGATAGTGAAAATCTATATTATAAGGAGGTATTCTTAAGCGTTCACTTGAGATTTTAAATTAAAAGAAAGGTGAATCAAATCAGTGCTTAAAACATTGCACTTTCTAGAGGAAGGAAGAGATTTTTAACAACATAATTAGAGAAGCATTTGAATTAATAAATAAAAAAATTAAAAAATTAAAATTAAAAAAAAAAAAAAAAAAAATATTAAAAATTTTATGATCTTATGATTAAATATTTATTTTTGTTAAATGATTATTTAAAACCAATTGAACAAAATATTTATGAAATCTGTTATCATTTGTTAATTCTGGATGAAATACACTTGCAATTATATTATTTTGTTTTACTGCTGTTATTACCTTTTCTTTAGTTCCATCTTTTTTAGTGACAATAAAATCACCAATGATTTCAACATTCTCTTTATCTAAAATATCTAAAATTGCAGGTGCTCTAATAAAAATTGCTTCAAAATTCTCAAGTGATAACACTGAATTAATATTAATATTATTATTATTATTGTTATTATTTTTTCCATATTTTAAATTTAAATTTATCTTTGTTTCAAAACTATCAATTTGTCTACCGAAATAATTTCTACTTATTAAAACATCTAATCCACCAATTAAAGATTGACTATAAAATTTTATTTATTTATTATTAATAATTATTATTATTAAAAATTAAAAATTAAAAACCAAGAATATATTATAAATAATACATTACCCACCAATTTTTTGACCATCAACTTTATTACTTAACATAATTGAACCAGCACATGTACCCCAAATAAAATGACCTTGTTTTAAGTAATCTTTTAAAAATGTGAAAATATTTTCATCATCATTACCAGAGGCAATAATTGCCATTGACGTACTTTCACCACCTGGTAATATCATGCCATGTGGATTTAGCTTTTTAATATCTGAAACTGATTTAACTTCCTCAACTATAATTGAATATTTAAATTTATTTTCACATTCACTAAAACAATGTTTAATTGATTTAATCATATTCACATGTTCTCTAAATCCACCTTGAAGTGCAAGTACTCCAATCTTTATTTGATTTTCATTAATTAATGGTTCCATTATTATTAATATTATTTATTTTTTATTTTATTTTTTAAAAAAAAGAAATTTTAATACAATTATTATTATTAGAAAAAAAAAAAAAAATTATGATCAAATTAAGAAAATAAAAAATAAAAGAATGTTTTTAAATATTATTAATTTTTTAATTTTTATTTTTTTTTTTTTTTTTTAATTTAAAATTTAATTTTAAAAAAAATATAAAAAAAAAAAAATAAAAAAAAAAAAAAAAAAAAATAATTAAACTAGAAAAACAAAAAAAAATAAAATAAAATGAAATTAATCTTTTGGGATTCTAAAAGAATCCTAATTTAAATAATTTGCAGAGTTGAGTCAAAATTTTTAAATAAAAAAATAAAAAAAAAAAAAAAATCTAACTAAAGATCAAAAAAAGCTCTATGGAACATGAATTCCACTTAATTAAGATGAAATTAAAAAATTAAAAAAAATAAAAAATTAAAAAAAAACTGAAAGTTATCATTCTTTGGTCTTAAAATCAATATTAATTTTTTTATTTAAATTTATTTAAATTTAATTTAATTTAAATAATATATTTTTTTTTTTTTTTTTTAATCCTCAAACAATTTGTAAAAAAGACCATAAAACCTTTATTTTTTTTTTTTTTTAAATTTTTTTTTTTTTTTTTTTTTTTTTAATTTCATTTTAACAACATCTTTTAAATATTTTTTTAATATAAAATAAACATATTTTAAAAAAAATTATTAATTAAAAATAAACTAAAAAAAAAAAAATAAAAAAAAAAAAAATAATAAAAATGGAAAATTCAAATGATAACCAAGCTACTAATAATAATAATCCATTTAGAGTTAAATCATCATTGGCTCAAATGTTAAAAGGTGGTGTAATTATGGATGTTGTTACACCAGAACAAGCTAGAATAGCAGAGGAAGCAGGAGCATGTGCAGTTATGGCATTAGAGAAGATTCCAGCAGATATTAGACATTTTGGTGGAGTTGCAAGAATGAGTGATCCAGGTATGATTAAAGAGATTATGAATGCTGTAACCATTCCAGTGATGGCTAAAGTTAGAATTGGTCATTTTGTAGAGGCACAAATTCTTCAAGAGATTGGTGTTGACTATATCGATGAAAGTGAAGTTTTAACAATTGCAGATAATGAAAATCATATTGATAAATCTGAATTTAAAGTACCATTCGTTTGTGGTTGTAGAAATTTGGGTGAAGCATTACGTCGTATTTCTGAGGGTGCTGCTATGATTCGTACAAAAGGTGAAGCAGGAACTGGTGATGTAGTTGAAGCAGTTCGTCATGCTCGTGCAGTTAATAAAGAAATAAAGAAAATTCAAAATATGGATCCACATGAACTTTATACCTATGCAAAAGAGATTCAAGCACCACTCGAATTAGTTAAAGAAGTTAAAAGACTTGGTAGATTACCAGTTGTCAATTTTGCTGCTGGTGGTGTTGCAACTCCTGCTGATGCTGCTATGATGATGCAATTAGGTATGGATGGTGTTTTCGTTGGTTCTGGAATTTTTAAAAGTGGTGACCCTGCTAAAAGAGCAAAAGCAATCGTTCAAGCTGTAACTCATTTCAATAATCCACAAATCATTGCAAAAGTTAGTGAAAATTTAGGTGAAGCAATGGTTGGAATTAATGTGGATACATTAAAAGATCAAGAAAATCAAAATTGGTCAAAAAAAGAAAAATAAAATTTTTTTTTTTTTTAATTTTTCCCCGCCCAATCGAAAAAAAAAAAAAAAAAAAAAAAAAAAAAAAAAAAAATATTCTAACACAAAAAATCTTTTGAAAATATCTAATTATGGCGATTTTTTTTTTTCTTTTATATTTAATTTATTAAAGGCAGTTTAATATAAAATACAAATAAATTTTTTTTAATTTTAATTTTTTTTTTAGTGGTTTTTTTTTTTTTTAATTCCAATATTTTTTTCTTTTTCAAAAATGAACAGACAAAAAAATATTATAAAGAACCATTGTCAAATAATTATGTGGTAGATAAAAATAATAGCTGTTTTTCAATGATTCCATTTTCTTTTCAATTTCAAATAATGATTACCAATAATAAGAATTTTCAACATTCTATTTTCTCAAATTCAACCTCTCACTCAATACATTTATAGTTTTTATTGGTGATAAGTGATTAATCTAGAGAGGTATTTTAGACCAATTGGTAATGATGTTTTGAAAAGAAGTGAAACTCCTTATTAAATATATATATAATCACAATCATTTATTGATATTAATTTTTCGAATAAGTTTTACAAAAATTCAAAAAAAAAAAAAATTCAAAAAAAAATATAAAAATCGCTTGAAAATGAATCGATAACATGTGTAAGTTTTTTTTTATTTTTTTCTTTTTTTTTTTTTTTTTCCTGCGGTTAACCAAAAATTCTCAAATAAAAAAATCTTTTTACGACCTACACGCATTTATTTTTATTTTTTTTATTTTTTTTATTTTATTTTTTTTTTATTTTTCAGTTTATTCAAATAATTATTTGATTTGGTTTACAATAACATGACCATTTCTTACCTTAAATTATTATTTTTAATTTTTATAATTGGTCTTGTAAATTGTAAGTCAAGTTAACTAGGTTGAAAAAAAAAAAAAAAAAAAAAAAAAAAATAAATTATTTGCCAAAAGTTATTTATTAATTGTTTTTTTTAAAAAAAAAATTAATTAGGCGATGTATCAATAAAATATTATAAAGAACCAATACCAGATGATTATATAGCAAATTCATATAATAATTGTTCTCAGATATTTCAATTTTTGGCGATTTCAAATAGTAGTGTAGTTTCAAATATTGAAATTAAGGAAATTTCACACATGATCTTAGTTGACTCTTTAAATCTACAAACTACACATTTTGTTCTACAAACTTTTTCAAATACAACCTCACCCAACACTACATTTATAATTTCAATTACTGAAGCTAATGGAAGTGTATTTAATTTTACAAAAACAACTTATTGCTTAGGTACGTAATTTATTTCCATATAATAATAATAATAATAATAATAATAATAATAATAATAATAATAATAATAATAATAATAATAATAATAATAATAATAATAATAATAATAATAATAATAATAATAATAATAATAATAATAATAATAATAATAATAATAATAATAATAATAATAATAATAATAATAATAATAATAATAATAATAATAATAATAATAATAATAATAATAATAATAATAATAATAATAATAATAATAATAATAATAATAATAATAATAATAATAATAATAATAATAATAATAATAATAATAATAATAGTAAATAAAATAATAATTATAGTTTATTAATAATAATTTCTTTTTAAATAATAGTTCAACAAAACACTCAATTTCGTTTAAATTATAAAGATTCAAATTTATTTATAAATGGACCAATAACGAATAATTCAGTACAATCAATTAGAGGAGCACCAAAAATGGTTGTTGAATATGTTGGTGATACACCACCAGTTTTTAAATCATTTACATCATCTATTGCAAATGTTAAACTTTTGGGAAAAAAAGAAACTAGTAAACTTTATGAAATATCAGTATTAGAATTAACACCTAATTTATATTATTCATCATTCACTTTTAGTTATTCATTTAGTGGAGGTATTAATAGTTTAATAACAAATTCATCACTTCAATCAGTAACCTATGGTGGCATTCAATTTGGTTCATATTATCCTGGAATAGCTTCAACCAAAAATATAATATTTATAATTGGTTTGATTAATAGCTCCGATAGTGAACCATTTGGATCTTTTGTATGTCTTAATTGTTATATTTTCCAAGTTGGAAGTAATGGATCCTATAAATCATTCTTAAGTTATTTTAATAGATATGGTACATATACTCCTAGAGCTACATTTTCTAAAGATCATCAAAATAATTATCCATATGTATCCACTTCTATACAAATTACACCTATTAATATTTCAAATGGTAAAGAGATGACATTAAAATTTGAAGATTATGCTTTTGCTACAGCCCCATTAGGTTTTTCAGCAGTTTTCACTGGAGTTGAAGGATTACCAAATACACCGGTTACAATCTATTATCCATGTGGACTTAAAAGACAAATATGGTTCAATCAATATCCATTCGCTATAAAAGATGGTAGTGAAGTTAATTTTTCAAATAATTTCAATATTATCTTCACAGTTAAATTATCAAAGTATTTATATGGTACTTTAAAGTATAGTTTTAATTCTAGTAATCAACAATCACCTGTTTCAGCACCTTTACCAACTCAAACTGATCCATCGTTAATTGATATAAACCCACCAATAATACTATCAGCATCAATAGTTGCTGATGTAGGTAGAATGAAATTAGCCATTAAAATGAGAATTGTAGATGATATTTCGGGTTTTTCAGCATTTGTATGTTTAGATACAAATGATATTATTTTCGATTATAAAAATTTAATGTTAGGAGGTACAATTAATAATGGTACCTATAGTTTTATTTATGATTATGGGTTTACAGCAATTTGTCAAAAATCTGCTTTCTTAGATTTCGCAGGTAATTCATTAAATCAAAATCAACCATTCACAGATTTTATATACTCAAATAGTCCATCAGGTAATTTTAGTTATTTAATAATGAATCAACCAAGTTATCAATTAAAGACATTATCAGATTTTCAAGAATTTTATTTTAAATACAATAATATCAATTTAACAAATCAAGGTTTTTACAACACATTATATTTCAAATTTAAAGATGATAGTAATGATCCAGATTATTGTATTAAATTTAGATTGGCAATTTCAAATGGGTGGCCAAATCCAATAGATTATTATTCAACATGGGACAATAATTTAAATTTGTATAAAGTAGAATTTTATTTACCACCAAATCTATCAAAAATGAACATACTTTATTATATTTATTTAGGACTTGATAGTGAAAGTGAATATTCAACATCACATTTTCAATCATGGGTTAGCTCAACCAATTCAACATTATTAGTATTTTCAAACATAGGTGATATGATGCCACCATTAGTGCGTTCTGCTAGTTTTTTTTCAAATAATACTCCTGATGGTACTGGAATTAATTTGGTATTGACAATGGTTGTAGAAGATGATTATAATGGATTTGATTATGGTGAAATTTCAATAATGGGTTCAGTAGATTATATACTATGGAATTTCACATTTTCTTCAGAAAATAAAAACCCATTATTATATAGTTATAATTTTACTATATTCATCCCATTGGGTTGCACTACTCAAAACTATTATATCAAATACTTGAAATTAGTTGATAAAAGTGGAGTTTTCTCAGAGTCTACAATTGATAAACAACAAGTTTTCCCAATCATTGATCCATTGGTTAAGATTAACCTTAGTCCATATTTACTCAATTGTGCAAATAGTTTTTCATCATATTTACCAGAGTTAAAAAGCTTTTCATTCACACCATTATCAATGGATGTTGGTGGACCAGATTCATCAAGAAATATTACATTCACAATAATCATTCAGTATCTTGTAAGAGCAAACGCATTACCAACCATTTATTTAGGTGATACTTATGCAAACTATGTATCAGTACCAGTTCTACGAAATGGAACATACAATCCAATAACAAACACTACAACATTTACAGTTTCAACAATCATCCCATACGGTTTTGGTTATCCAGAAGGTATTCTATTAAATCTATTTGGAATTCAAAGTCCATACACAACATTTCAAGGTTATTCATCATTAGATTTGCGTGATTTTGGTTTTACTTATACAATTTTAACTCCAACTTTCTCAATCTATCCTAAAATGACATCATATTCACCAATTTCAAGTAATGGAGGAGAATTAACCATTTTCGGAAGAGAATTATCAACTATAACAAATTCATTTTATAGAGTTAAATATTCATTAAATAGTAGTTTACCAACTCAATCAAATATTAAAGAAATAAATATTTCTAATATTGCCATCAAAATTAACGTTTCATCAACAACCGACCCATTTATTGTAGAATATGCAACCTCATCAAAAATTATTGATTCAATTACTGTTTACCCATACTATGAATATTGGAATCCCATACCAACACCTACACCTACACCAACACCAACACCAACATCAACATCAACACCAACACCAACTACTTCAACAACTAATCCACCACAAAAATGTGGTGGCAACCCACAATGTGGTGGTGAATCAAAAGGTAAATGTGTTGATGGAGTTGGTTGTGTTTGTATTTCACCATGGATCGGAAGTGAATGTCAATCAAGAATTATTACAATTCCACCACCAGTTATTAATCCAACAAATCCAAATCAAAATTTAACATTAAACTCAACAGGTACAAATGAGTTTACATTGGTCAGTTTAGTATCGTTAATTTCATTAAGAGAATTAAATTTCAAAAATGAATTAGTTAGATCATTCCGTTTCGATAAATGGAAATTAATATCAAATACATCAACCAATAGTAATTATATTACTGATGTCATCGATCCAATCAATAACAATACAATTTGTTCAGTTAATGTTTCAACTATTTGGTATCAAACTTTAACAGATATTGAATTTGCAGGTCAAAATTTAACAATGAATCCAAGTACATTAAAATATAACATAAACATTACATCATTCCCATTCACAAACAATTTAAATACTCTTCAATTAGTAATGTCAGCAACAGCACAATCAACATCACCACAAGAAAATACATGTTCATCCAATGAATTTGGCGAAACTACATCAAATGAAAACTCAAATTACCTTCAATTATCAGTTAATGAACATTCACTATATGGTAGATTCATCAAGAGAGGTATTGTAGATAATATTATTAGAACAATTGGTAACGAAGTTTTAAAAGATCTTTCAAGTGAAAACTCTTATTATATATCACAATCATATATTGGTATAAATATTCCACACTATAAAGAATATATTCAATTGGATCCAGATTTCTCAGTATTATTAGATCAATCATCAGCATCATCAATTTGTAATGACAAAGGAAACAAACTATCAAAAGGTGCAATCATTGGTATTGCTATTGGATGTGCTGCTTTTACTATTATCGTTGTAACTATACTCGCTTTACTTTTAAAGAATAAATATTTCTTTAAAAGTATGGAATTAAAAGTTATAAAATTAGTTTCAAAAAAACAATAAAATTTTTCTTTGAACATTATTATTTATTAAACAAAAAAAAAACAAAAAAAAAAAAAAAACTTTAGAAAATGGATAATTAAAATGACAAAATCGACATTCTCCCTAAAATAAATTATTAAAATATTTTATTTTAAATAGAGTTAAATAAATTTTTATATAATAATGATGAGTTTAACTAGTGATTATTAGAAGAACTTTAAATTTTTTTCTCTTCAAAAAAGTAAGATGTTTTATAATTTTTTTTAAAATAAATCATTAAGTTAGTTTTCCCAAAGAGGGAAAGATACATCAATAATAAAATAATTAAGATAAAATATTAATTAATAATTTTAGGCTTTAAAATTTTTTTTCTTTATTATTAAAAATGTCAAAAAACACAACAACATCACCTACTAAAATAGTTAATAACTCTCAGGTAGAGAATCCTTGGAGTTGTACCAAACAAACTCAGATGGTGAGGCATCAGATGGAAGGTATTAAAAAGAAAGGTAATGGTTGTGGTCCAAGTGTTAATCTTGCCACAATTAATGAGTTATTTTTATTTTTTAATAATCTATGAAAACAGTACCACACACAAAAAAAAAAAAAAAAAAAAAAAAAAAAAGTAGAATTAATTGAAAAAATAAATAAAAAAACATTCATACACTTTTGATAATCTACAAAATATATTGTTTGAATTTTTATTTTTGTTTTTTATGTTTATTTTTTTTTTTTCATTTTTTTTTTTTTTTTTAGAATGGGTGTATAGAAAATTTTAATTATAATAAATTTTAATTTTATATTTATATTTGAAAATGTTAATTAATAAATTTAATTTATTTATTTTTATTTTTTTAATTTACAGAGTATATGGTAATTATTATTTTTATTTAAAATTTAAATTTAAACTCAAATTTGTTAATTTAAAAAAAAAAAAAAAATTTTTTTTTTTTTTATTTTTTTTTTTTTATAATAATAATATTATAGGACAAGATAAATTAAGACCTAGTTCTTTATCTTTTTATATAAGAAATTTTAAACATGATAGAAATCATGATTTTGATATTACTTTATCAAATACATTTTTTGTTGAAGGTATGATGGATGAAACATTACCAGCAAATAAGAGACCAAAGTATTGTTGTGGTGAAAATCCATTTTATGATCCAGATGGAGTTTTATTAGTAAATAATGAAGATTCATTTAATGGATGGTTTAATTCCGATGGATCGTGTAGTAATTATCTTTCAACATATACAGTAGAAATTGAACAATGGGATGAATCAAATTTTGCAACTGGAATGGTAGATGATTTTAATCCATTCGATGGTACTGGTTTCAACAATGCAACAGAGTTTCCAGAATATGCCTTTGATACCTATAATCAATTGTTTTGTTATGAATTGCATTTCACTGCAATCGCCAATCAATTTGGAAGTACCTTTGCAGTTAGATCTCCTCGTGAAACTTGGGTATATGTAAATAATCATTTATATATAGACCAAGGTGGTTATACAGATGGATATGCTGATTTCCCAAAAGTTGTATTCGGTACTATTGACCCACAATTACAATTTGGCGTAGAATACCCAATTGATGTTTATTCATGTTCAAGAGAAGTACCAACTCGTGGAGATGAACTATTTTTTGAACTTTATGGATATGAATTAGATATTTTTTGTAGTTGGATTGATGATAATGGTGTTTGTAATGGTGAAAACTTTAATTTGGTATGTGCTGATAATACTAATACTTGTACCCAAAGTGTATCTAAATGTGGTTTCTGTGAAACAAGTAATAGAACATGTGATGATATTCCAATTACAATTTGTACATACCCAGTTTGTTTAGAAGGTTCTGGTTGCATAGTTGAAAATGTAATTTGTGATGATTTCGATCCATGTACAGTTGATAGTTGTGATGAAACCTTTGGTGGTTGTATTAATATAGATACACCAAATTGTCGTTGTAATACTACTAATTGTGTCACAAATGATGAATGTTTCCCAAAAATTTGTTTAGGTGATGATACTTGTGCAGAAATTTTAAGAGATTGTTCATTAGAATTACCTGAATGTCTTTCACCATCATGTGAAAATGGAAATTGTATATGTTTAGACCCAGTAACAACAACAACAACTGGTGTTTCAACAACAACAACAACAACAACTGGTGTTTCAACAACAACAACAACTGGTGTTTCAACAACAACAACAACAACAACAACAACTGGTGTTTCAACAACAACAACTGGTGTTTCGACGATCTCTACAATATCAACAACGGGAATCCCATCTACAATTACAACTACCTCAAATCCAACAACAACAATAACATCATCAACAACAGGTACAACTACTGGAACTACATCAACCATTTCAACAAGACCACCAATTGACGAAAGCAAATGTAATAAAAATTCTTGTCCACATGGCTATCATTGTATTCAACTTTTTAAATCATTTACATGTGTATCTGAACATTTCAGTTGTAAATGTGAACCTGAAAAATTAAAAATATTTTATTAATAAAAATTTAAAAAAATATTAAATAATTTAAAAATATTTTAAGTAAAAATTTTAGTGATTGATTTTTATAAAAAGAGAATTTTTTCATTTATAAATATGAGATTGATATATTTTAACCTTTTTGTAAAATTTAAAAAAAAATCACCCCAACTTCTTTAATCTAAATAAAAAAAAATAAATAATATAAAAATATAAAAAAATTAAAGAGGTTTTTCTTTTTTTTTATAAAATTTTTATCATTAAAAAAAAAAGTACAAATGATAAAACACAAAAATAATATTTTTTTTTTTTTTCATTAAAAAAATAAATAGTAAGCATACAAATTTTCAAATATATTCTTAAAGATGAAAAATAAAAATGAAAATAAAAATAAAAAAAAAGTCTGTTTGGGAAACTTAAAAAAAAAAAATATAAAAAAGTCGAAATAAAAATCGCTCCCAACACCCAAATAAAAAAATAAAAAAATAAAAAAATAAAAGGTTTTTATCAAAAAAAAAAAAGCACAAATGATAAAACACACAAAAATAATATTTATTTTTATTTTTTTCATTTTAATTAAAAAAATAAATAGTAAGCATACAAATTTTCAAATATAACCAAAAATGAAATTAGAAAAATAAAAATAAAAATAAAAATAAAAATAAAAATAAAAATAAAAATAAAAATAAAAATAAAAATTATAATAATTAAAATAAAAAAAAAAAAAAAAAAAAAAATAAATAATTTATATTAATAAATAAAAAATAGGTGATGTAACAATAAAGTACTACAATGAGCCATTGCCAACTGATTATGTACCAGATTTATATGGTAATTGTAGATTAACCTATTCATTGCTTATAAAAAGTGATATACAAATACAAAGTATGTCATTGGGCCCATCAAACGAAGTGGTAATTAAGTCTTTTGGAAATTATAAATCAAACAAAACTATAATAACAATTGAAGTATCGGCTAATACTACAACAAAAAGCACTCAATTTACAATCTCAGTTACTGATGTTAATTATAAAACTTTTAATTTCTTTAGGGTAGCATATTGTATTGGTAAGTGATTGTATTTCATTTTTTTAAAAATTATTTTTCATTTATTAATAATAATTATTTTGAATTTTTTTAAATATAAATAAATGAAAGAAACCAATGAGTATGGCCCAATTACAGATTATTTGTTAGAACCAAAAAATAAACAAATTTTTTCAAATGAAATAATTTCAAAAAATTTTAATACAGGAGTAATAAATGGATCACCTAAAATAGTTTTAGAATATAGTAGTAATTCACCACCACCACTTTTAAAATCAATGTTAAATGGAATTTTTGAATCAACAGTCAGACTTTTAGGAAACAAAAGAACTAGTAAACTATATGAGTTATCAATTTATCAAAAATATCCATCATATTATTTCTCTGACCAAAATATATCTTATTCGTTTGGTAATATCGAAATTAATGGATTTCCTGCAACATCACTTTCATTTGAGAATGGATTTCAAGCATTTTACCCATCAATTCAACCAAGTACCAGTGCAATTGGTATTTTTAACTTTGGATTAAACAATTCCTCCAATAAAATACTCAAAATCTCAAGTGAGAACAGTTTTGTATATCCTGCTCTCAGTAATGGCTCAAATGTAACATATATTAACTATTTAAATGAGGGTGGGAATTTTTCAGCTTACATGTCATTTGGTAGTGTTTCTGTACTTTTGATAAATGGTTTTTATAATATAAAAGCTGAGAACTATTCAGGAGGTATTGAAATGAAATTATTATTCCAAGATTCATTAACCAATACACATCCAACAAGTTTTACAGCAGTTTTTAGTAAGGTACCATGGCTACCACAATATCCAATGCTATTAACCTATCCAAATGGTCTTAAGAGAGAGTTATGGTTTAATCAATACCCATTTTCAATAAAAAACGGTTTTAGAAATGGTTTAGAAGATGATTATCAAATTGTTTTCACCGCCAAGTTTTCAAAATATTCTAGTGGTCAATACGTTTACAGCTACAATTCAACATCAACTTTACATGTTGATATTCCGCTTTCAGCAAATCTATCATTAGTTGATACTAAACCTCCAGAAATAGTAGCTATTCAATTTTATTATATTGGAATGATGAAAATAGATATTCATATCACAATTTTAGATGATATTTCAGGTTTTTCAGCATTTGTATGTTTAGATACAAATGAAATTATTTTCGATTATAAAAATTTAATGTTAGGAGGTACAATTAATAATGGTACCTATAGTTTTATTTATGATTGTGGGTTTACAGCGATTTGCCAAAAATCTGCTTTCTTAGATTTCGCAGGTAATTCATTAAAACAAAATCAATCATTCCTAGATTTAATAATATCAAATAATGGCAATTCACCAGAGTATCTTTCAATTGATCCATCACTTTACAAAGCAAAGACATTATCAGATTTTCAAGAATTTTATTTTGCATACAACAACATTAATTTAACGAAAAAAGGTTTTTACAATACACTATTTTTCAATTTTAAAGATGGTAGTAATGACACAGACTATTGTATTAAATTTAGATTGGCAATTTCGAGTGGATGGCCAAATCCAATAGATTATTATTCAAAATGGGATAGTGACTTACAAATTTATAGAGTTGATTTTTATTTACCATCAAATCTATTAGCACTTGATATACTTTATTATATTTATTTGGGAGCTGATATTGAAACCGAATACTCAACATCACATTTCCAATCATGGGTTGATCCAATAGGTGCTAAGCTATCAGTATTTTCAGATATAGGTGATATGATGCCACCATTGGTTCAATCAGTTAGCTTTTTATTGAATAGCTCAGTATTAATAGGAGGGAATCTAACAATTAACCTTGTTATTGAAGACCAATATAATGGGTTCGATTTCGGTGAAATTAGAATTATTGGTTCAGTGGATTTTATACCATGGATATTTATATTAAACTCTGAGAATAAAAATCCTTTATTAGATAATTACACTATCAAAATTTTTATTCCACCCAATCAAAGAACTCAAACCTATTACATCTCCTATATGAAACTATCAGATAAAAATGGTATATTCTCTGAATATACATTTGGTAAACAACAAGTTTTCCCCATAATAGATCCATTGGTTAAAATCAATAGTGAATCTAGATCATATACTGTAAATGGTGATGATAACTCAAATTCCTCTAAAACCTTGCCATCGTTGGTTGGCTTCGACTTTACACCTAAATTAATGGATGTGGGTGGATCAGATTCAGCAAGAACTGCTAACTTTACTATTAAAGTAAAAGAAACTAGGACTGATTTAAAACCAACCATTTATTTAGGTGACACCTATTTAAATTATGTATCAGTACCAGTAATACAAGATGGATTGTTCGATCTAGTCACAAATATCACAACATTTACAGTTTCAACAATTGTTCCATATGGTTTTGGTTTTCCAGAAGGGATTCTATTGAGTGTGTTTGGAATTCAAAGTTCACACACAACATTCCAAGGTTATTCATCGCTAGATTTAGATTTTATATCATTTCCTTTTTCTATTGATACTCCAACATTTTCAATAACCACAAAATTACTATCATATTCACCAATTTCCACCAATGGCGGACAGTTAACAATTTTTGGAAGATCATTAGATGCTGTGAATAATCCTTCTTACCAAATTTCTTTGTCAACAAATGAAAAACTCTTAAATATTTCTCACAGTACAATTAGTGGTTCAGTAGTACTACTTTCAATTCCAACTTTGAAATCCAAACTTCCATTTTTAGTAGAATTAATAACTCCTTCAAAAATTGTAGTTGATTCTATCCTTGTCTATCCATATTATAATTTTTGGAATTCAACACCAACACCAACACCAACACCAACACAACCAACAACTAACCCACCACAAAAATGTGGTGGCAACCCACAATGTGGTGGTGAATCAAAAGGTAAATGTGTTGATGGAGTTGGTTGTGTTTGTATTTCACCATGGATCGGAAGTGAATGTCAATCAAGAGTCATTACAATTCCACCACCAGTTATTAATCCAATAAACCCAAATCAAAATTTAACATTAAACTCAACAGGTACAAATGAGTTTACATTGGTCAGTTTAGTATCGTTAATTTCATTAAGAGAATTAAATTTCAAAAATGAATTAGTTAGATCATTCCGTTTCGATAAATGGAAATTAATATCAAATACATCAACCAATAGTAATTATATTACTGATGTCATCGATCCAATCAATAACAATACAATTTGTTCAGTTAATGTTTCAACTATTTGGTATCAAACTTTAACAGATATTGAATTTGCAGGTCAAAATTTAACAATGAATCCAAGTACATTAAAATATAACATAAACATTACATCATTCCCATTCACAAACAATTTAAATACTCTTCAATTAGTAATGTCAGCAACAGCACAATCAACATCACCACAAGAAAATACATGTTCATCCAATGAATTTGGCGAAACTACATCAAATGAAAACTCAAATTACCTTCAATTATCAGTTAATGAACATTCACTATATGGTAGATTCATCAAGAGAGGTATTGTAGATAATATTATTAGAACAATTGGTAACGAAGTTTTAAAAGATCTTTCAAGTGAAAACTCTTATTATATATCACAATCATATATTGGTATAAATATTCCACACTATAAAGAATATATTCAATTGGATCCAGATTTCTCAGTATTATTAGATCAATCATCAGCATCATCAATTTGTAATGACAAAGGAAACAAACTATCAAAAGGTGCAATCATTGGTATTGCTATTGGATGTGCTGCTTTTACTATTATCGTTGTAACTCTACTCGCTTTACTTTTAAAGAATAAATATTTCTTTAAAAGTATGGAATTAAAAGTTATAAAATTAGTTAAAAAAAAAAATACCAAATAAATAATTTGCATAAAAAAATAATACAAAAAAACCAATTATTAATAATTTTTTTTTTTTGTTTTTATTGTTATTATGTTGTATCATGTTTTTCTTTTTTGTGCAATTTTGAAAATAAAGAATGTTTTTTCTCTTTTTTCTCTTTTTTATCATTGTTTGGTTCTATATTTTCATTTGATAAATTTTCTTTTGCAAGGTTGTGTTGATATGATTTATAATCATTTTGTTGGTTGTCATATGTTTGTTGGTCTTTACTTAATTCAACTGGTGGTTGGTTATAATTATAATCCATATATCCTGGTTGTTGTTGATAAGGTTGTTGATAAGGTTGTTGATGTTGTTGAGGGTATTGATCTTGTCGTTGTAAATATTCAGGAGGAACTTGAGCCATTGGAGCATCATATTTTCCTTTCCTTTTATTATTTTCAGTTTCTGCTTCAAAATTGACGTCCCCAGGATTATTAAAAGTAGGCATAGTTTCTTTTTCATAGTATGGAATTGTTGCGCCACATGATGGACAGTGAAGAAACATATTACCATTTTTTACTTTAAAAAATGGAATAAAAAATAAATGAAACCACTCGTCATTTTTAACTAATTGAACTCCACTATTTTTACAATTTACACACTTTTTTTATTTTTTATTAGTTTTTAGTTTACTTTTTTAAAGAATAAGAATAAATGTAATTTCTAAATTTACTACTCACAATTCTTTTCTTGTTATCAATTAGCTTCGATTTTCCTCTAAATCCAAATGGAATGATAATTGGAATCCACTATAAAATGAAATAATAGTTAATAATAAAATTTAATATATAAAATTAAAAAATTTTATTTACCATTTTTTTTTTATTATATTAAATACATGAAATAATAAATTATTAAATTAAAAATAATTTAATTTTCTATGGAAAAAAAAAAATAAATAAAAAAAAAATTAATTTATTTCTTGAAAAAAATTTTAAAAAATTTCCTTTTTTGTACTTTTTTTAATTAATTTTTATTTTTTTTTTTCATTTAAATTTTTTTAATTTCAAATATTTTCCTTTTTTTTTATTTAAATTATTATTTTAAATAAAAAAAAAGAAAATATTTTAAAGAGATTTCAAATCTCAGATTGTAATAAAAACAATAATTTTCGATCCACTGAAATAAAAAATAATATTTAAATAAAGAGTAAAAAGGAAAAATAAAAATAAAACAAAATAAATAGCTACACTATAAAATTTACTATTTATTAGCCTTTAACGATTTTTTTGTAAATGACCAAAAGGATTTCTTTTGTTTTTGTAGATTAAGTTGAGTGAAATTATCATTATTTACATTATTACTATTAAAGTCCATATCATGGATATTATTATCATCTAAATTATTATTTACAATATTATTATTAATATTATCAGTTTCATCGTTATCATCGTTACCATATATATTATCATCACTATCATCTTCATCATCATATAATTCGTCACCTTGTTGATTAGTGTTCTTTGGTTCCTCATTAGTTTCGTCGCCTTGTTGTTTATTTGTTGGATAAGGTGACGCAATTGGTTGGGAGTTTGAAATTGAATTTGAAAACATTGGAGAAGCACCACCATTACTACAGTTGCTCACAGTTAATCTGCTACTACTATTAATAATTGGACTACTTGACGAAGATGGGGATGAAGGTGTATTTAACTGAGGTGTCGTTGCTGATCTATTAAACGTATGATTTGTTGTCATTGAATTCATGTTATTTTTAACAGAGTTTGTTGGTGGTGATTGTTGTTGTTGTTGTTGTTGTTGTTGCTGTTGTTGTTGTTGTTGTTGTTGTTGTTGTTGTTGTTGCTGTTGTTGTTGTTGTTGTTGTTGTTGATATTGATATTGAAGTTGATTTTGTTGTGGATTACCAGAATAAGATAAATTTAGAGATGAACCACCATAATTATTATGATTTAATTGATGTTGATTATTAACATTTAAATTTTGATTCAATTGTTGCTTTTTAAGATCTGAAGATTCTTTTTTCTTTCTTTGTTTCTCTTGTTTTTCCAATTTCTTTTTCTTGTCATCTCTTTCTTTTCTTAATTCTTTTGTGAATTTTGGAGACAATTGTTTACAATAAACCTCGTTCTTTGTTAACTCTAACCAATTTTGTTTACGAGATAACCATACCAAACAAACGGACCAAATCTCCTCAACCGCACCAATACCACCACAATTGTTATTATTGGTTGTATTAGTTGATAACCATTGATTCTTTATTTGTAGAGTATTCAACTCAAAGATTGTTTTAATGACAGTGATAAGTTTTGAACAATCGATGATATGATACATTAAAACACCACAATATTGTTGCAACACTTTTAATGACAAAGAATTTGCCAATCTTGCTAATGTGAGTATATCTAAAACATCCAATTGATCATTACCACTATTTCTAAACTTAAATACTTCGGATGGTGTAAAAACTCCACTACCCAATGTATTTGAAACTGCAGTCGATGGAGGTTGATATGGATTTGCATAAACTATACTACCACAATAGAGATATTCTAACAATGCTGTTAAAACCTTATGGTTCACATCACTAATGTCAATTGTCCAAAGATAATTTAATCCAATATCACTACCAAATCCTGGTGATGATGCACATGATAACTTTCTTGGTGTGTTCTCAACATTAAATAAGCTGAAACCACTACCATTACCACCACCACCACCATTACCACCACCATTACTTTGTAATGATGAATTACCATTCATAGTGGTTGTAGTTGTAGTTGTAGTGGTTGTAGTTGTAGTTGTATTTGCTAGAGCTGTTGTAGTTGTAGTTGATGTCGATGTTGTTGCTGTGGTGGTAGATGAAGTTGTTGAAGCCGGGAATATTGAGATGGTTGATTTCGATGGTGTTTGATGATGAATTTCGAAATAGTTTTTAAAGTATTGACAACGAGCTGCCAAAATAACACTATGAGCATTTATTGTATAACCAGATTCACAAACGAAAACGATATCAGATGCAATACTTGATCCAACCTGTCTATATAAATAACTTGCCATATCCAACGTACCATATCTTGGACGATTTTGGTTAACCTCTAAAATTGCATCAATGTTATAAATTGTACAAAGATCAACAAACTCTGAGAATTTATTTGGATTTGAGAGTAATTCTCTTGGAATCTCACTAGTATATACAAAATGTAATACAGATTTCAACATATCATAACTAACACTCTTTTCAATTGGTATTCTAGTTAATGTATGTGAATTCATTACACTACCAACTCTAGATCTACTTTTAACTGCAGCTAACAATCCTCCACCGCCACCACTTTTATCAATATTTCTAACACCACCACCAATACCAATTTGTGATGATTGTTCGCCACAATCCTCATCTTCATTAAAACTACTACTAATAGTATTATCATTGTTGTAATAATCCGAAGCCAATGAATTACCTGGGAAGCTTGATAAATACTGTTGATAATGTTGTTGTGGTTGTGGTTGTTGTTGTTGGTGAATGTTTAAGATATTTGAGGAAGAAGGTGGTACTTGAATTACGCTATAACAATAAGATGATGCACCATTACTACTTGTACTGTAAGTATTATTATTGTTGTTATTTATATATGAATTACCATATGGTAATCTAAATAAATTTATCATCTCACGGAATACCTTAAATTGCCTTAATATTATAGTGTGAGCATATATTTCTCTACCTTCAACCATAAATACACAGTCACAATATTGACCATCCAACATTAATTTAAAATCATTACCCAATGGGTCAAATGGTGTTTTTATACCAACGATTTCATTATTATTATTTGTGCTATCATTGTTTTCAAAATATTTAAATTTAAAATTAAATGGTCTTTTTTCTCTACTTAAAACCTGTACACAATCAAAGTGACCAAATAATGAAGCTAAGCATAAAGCAGTCATACCCATTTCATCCCTTATAAATGCTGCTTTCCTATTAGTTCCAATTAAAATTGGTAATGATTTTGAATGACCTGCTATTGATGCAACATGTAATGGCAATCTACCTTTATTATCGGGCTATAACAATAAAAGTAATTTCAATTAATATTTATTTATTTTTTACAGAAGAAAAATAGAAAAAAGGAAAAAAAGAAAAATAAAATAATTATAAACTTACAATATATAAAGCCAATTCAGATTTTAAACAATCAGATTTACTAATTGATTTACCGTTTGAAATTGAAGATAAAGATGGTGATTTCAATTTAATTGCATAAAAGAGGATAACCTCTATGAAATTTTTCTTACCATGTTGTGATGCTAAATGTAATGGTGTTGAACCATCAACATCTTGAGAATAGATATTACAACCACGTTGTAAGAGAATTTCACAACATGTTAAATATTGATCGACACAGCTATTGATTTCCTGTGTACTATATAATGGTGATGATCCATTATTGCTACCATTTGAATTGTTATTAATACCTTGGTTGTTATTTGTATTTAAAATTGGACTAAAGAAAACTGACAAATGTAATGGTGTACAGCCACTTTTATCCATTGAATTTATATTGATTTTATATTCCAATAGGGATCTTAATATTTGAGAATAACCTTTAATCGAAGCTAAATGTAATGGATTTCTACCCATTGATCTATTGGCTAAACTAACTTTGCAACCACGTGATAAAAGAATCGAAACAATTGATAATTGACCACGATCGGCTGCATAATGTAATGGAGTTTCAAAGTTGTTATCCTTTGCATTAGCCTGTGATCCATAGTATAATAAAACCTCAACACTTGGTACATTAGCACATGCAGCATAATGTAAAGGTGTTAGACCCAAATTATTGACAGCATTAACTCTACCACCCCTTAATATGATATGTTTAATGGCAACTGAGTTACCAATGACTGATACCCTATGTAGAATATTATTTCCATCCAAATCTCTGGTGTTCACATCATCATAGCTAATTAAATTCTTAATTTCCTCTTGTAATAATACTGCATGTAATAATGGTCTTTCAAATGCGCCTGGTGGTCTTTGTCTGGTTGGTTGTTGCTGTCTATTTACCCTGGTTCTAATTAATGGTACTGAAACACTTCTTGGTGATTGTGGATGCGATGATGATGATGAAGATGATGCTAATGATGAGGTTGGTGGTGGTATTCCATCTGGCGAGGATGATGATGTTATCGTTACAATTGGTATTGACTCACTACTTTCATTCATACCTTCAAAATTACCATTTATACTATTTGGACTATTTATTTTATTTGTACTATTATTATTTTTATTTATATTATTTTCAATTTCTTCTTTATTTTCATTATTATTATTATTTTTACATGTCTCATGTTTTTCACTATCCTCTTCTTCTTTATCCATTATTCTTGAGCAATTAAATAAACTATCTTGAAAGGATGTTGATCTAATTTTAAATGACCCATCATTATCATTATTATCCTCAGTACTATTGGCAGCTTCTAAAATTGGTGATGTACAATTTGGCATTGATGTTGAAAATCTATCTTTTTTAATTTTATTATCAATATCATTTTTATTATTACTGTTAATTCCACTGTTATCCTCTTGTTGTTGCTCTTGTTGATGTTGTTTTGATTGATTTATTTCTTCTATACAATTATCTAAAGGTTCATCGTTTGAATCTTCACTATTATTTGTTGTACTATTACCACTATTATCCAGTGTAGTAGTGGTAGTATCAATTTTATTTGTTGTTTTTGCTAAGTCGTCCTTTAATATATTATGTGCTGTAAAAAAGTTTGAGGACTCTTCGTCACCACCTGTGTCATGCTTTATAATGATATCACTATTTGTATGTTCACCATTAACGCTTCCCATATTATTTATAATGTTTTCTATATTATTATTATTGATATTGTTGTCGTTGTTGTTGTTGTTGTTGTTAACTTCGGATTTAATACTATTCCCATTACTAATACTATTGGTATCTTGTTGGCTCTCCATAGTTAAAAGCATTTTTTTTTTTTTTTTGTTTTTTTTTGTTTATTTTATTATTTATTTTAAAAAATTTTAATTTTTTTTTTATATTGATATATTTCTATTATTTTATAAATAGTGTATATATGGATATAATGTTGATAATTTATAATTTATAATTTATTAATATACCTGATTTTTTTTTACTACTTTTATTATTATAATAATTATTTGTTATATCCAACTATTATTATTATTTTTTGTTATTATTATTATTATTAATATTATTATTATGGAGTTGAAAAAAAGAAAACCAATTTCTATCTAAATTTAAAATAATTTTTTTTAAATTTTATTTTTATTAATTTTCAAAATTTAATATATTATATATATTTGGAAAACAACACACAAACATTCACACGGAAAAGAGTGGTGTGCACTCAAAAAAAAAGATACAAAATAGGGGGTAAAAAAAAATAATAATAAATAGGGTGTGTTTATAATAATTTAAAATAATTAATGATAATAAAAAATAATAAAAAAATAAGACAAAACCCCACAACATACACCAACAACAACAACAACACCAACAACAACAAATCAATTGAAAAGACACCAACTACAATTACAAATACAAATACACTGAAAAAAAAAAAAAAATTTATAAAAAAAAATTCTTGATTGTTTTGGATTGTTTTAATTAGGTCTTTTTTTTTTCAAATAAGGTTTTGATTTTTTTTTTTTTTCTTTTAAAATTTAAAAAAAGAATTTTTTTTCTTTTTTTTTTTAAAAAAATGTTTTGTTATTGGCTGTGTGGGAGTGTAGTGGGAGTGTGTGGTGTATAATATTGATTGGAGGATTGGAGTTGAAATCAGTCAATTCTCTTTTTCAACAATTACTGCAAATATGTAAATTTTTTTTTTTTTTTTTTTTTTTTTTTTTTGAATGTTTGCTTTTTTCGTGTTTTATTACCGATTACACCAAAAAAAAAGAAAAAAATAAAAAATAAAAAATAAAAAATAAAAAATGAAAAAAAAAAAAATGAAAAAAAAATTAATAAAAAAAAATTGAGATCAACGTAAGATTCTTTTCAAATCTTGTTGTTTTACTATAATTAATTATTTTTGATTTTACCTTTTAATTTTTTACTACTATTGTATTAAAATAAATAAATTAGAGTTGACAAAAAAAAAAAAAAAAAAAAATGAGAAAAAAAAAATGAACAATGTAAACTTTTTTTTTAAAAAAAAAAAAAAAAAAAAAAAAAAAAATTATTATTTTAAAAAAAAAGATTATTAACAATGTTTATGATTAATATTGGGTTAAATCTTCAATTTTTTTATTTTTTTTTGAATCTTTAATAAAGTAAAAGAAAATAAAAAAAAAATTATAAATCATCATAAAAAAAAACTAATTAAAAACAAATTAATATAAAAAAAAAAAAAAAAAAAATCATACATAGACAACACACCTATATTTTTCACTATTGCTAATCAAGTAAACCACCATTACTATTGTTGTTGCTATTTCATTATTATTGATATTATTAAAAATTGTCTTCTTATATATTGGATGTGTGTGTGTGTGTGTGTGTGTGAGGGAATTAGTCGAACAAGGATTAATATAGAATTAAAATTTGATTATAGAGATAGAAAACTATCTAAATTGATTGGATTGGATTGGATTGATGATGGTGATTTTTTGATTGTTTTTATTATAACTTATTTTTATAATAAATTCTTATTTATTTTTTTTATTTTTTTATTTTTTTTATTTTTTTTGTTTTAAGTTTAAAAATAAAAGAAATTGATTATTATTGTTTATTTTTAATTTTTAATTATTTTTTTTATTTTCCCAAACAAAATTAAAAAAAATTAAAAAATATATAAAATAAAAAAAATAGTATTGTGATAATCTTAAAAAAAAATTTAAATCAAAATAATATATACCTATATTGTTAATTTCCTTCTTTTTTTATCGATATATGAAAGGTGTCTGAAAAAAGAAAGAAAAAAAAAAAAAAAAAAAAAAAGTGAATTGAGAAAAATAAATAATAAAAAAAAAACAATTATTTTTTTTTTTTTTTTTTTTTTTTTTTTTTTTTTTATTATTTTTTTTTTGATAATTTTTAAATATTGTGTATTTAATTTTAGCTTGTTATGATATATTATTTATTGTTGTTTGAAAATTAAAATGAACATAAATTGTATATGTGAGTGATATACATGTAAAAATAAAATTATTATTATTATTATTTAATTTATAAAAAAAAAAAAATAAATAAATAAAAAAAATAAAAATAAAAAAAAAAAAAAAAAGATAAGATAAGAAAAAAATAATTAATTAAATATAGTATAAAAAAAATTAAAATAGTGGTGAGGGTGTTTATTATTAATTTTGAGAAAATAAAAAAAAAAAATTTTAATGCATAGATGTATATAAAAGGGAAAAAAAATTTATATATCACCACACTGGATTCATAGTGGTGTAGTGTTATCAAAATTAAATAACAATACACTACTACCACTTCTATTCTATCACCTGTTTCTTAAATCTGTCTAAAAAAATGATATCAAAAATAATAATTTGGTGTGTAAATTTATGGAGAAAAAAAAAAAAAAAAAAAAAAGTGTGTTTTGTGAGAATATATGTGTCTGTGTGTTAATGAATTAGAGAGAGAGTGTGTGTGTATTTTTTATATCTACATATTAATTTTGATATGATGAATAAAAAAATTTCCTTTTTTTTTTTCTTTTTTTTCATTTTAATTTTTAAAAAAAAAAAAATAAATAAAATAATTAGGATTCCAAAAAAAAAAAAAAAAAAAGAAAAAAAAAAAAAAAAACTTTCATTATTAATTTTATATTTTCAATCATATAATCTATATTACACTATTTTTAAAATCTTTGACATATTAATGATGATTGACAAAATAACAATTCCATTCATCAATTTTTATTTTTATTGTAAAATATTTGTTTTTCATTTTATATATTTTAATATTTTCATTAATATTTTAAAATAGAAACATAATATACTCATCACTAAAAATATTTAATATTCCAAGAGGTATCTTTGTACAAAAATAGAAAAAAATATAAAAAAAAAAAAATTTTGTGCCATGACAAATTTATTTAATTACTCTTTTTGGTTTAAATTCTTTTTTTTTTTTTTTTTTTTTTTTTTTTTTTTTTTTTTTAAAGTTTATTCCCCATGGTTTATTAAAAAAAAAAAAATAAATAAAAAAAAAAATTGTGAGACATTAAATTATTAATGTAAACTAATTTCACTTTTTTTATTTTTTTTATTTAAATATGGTGATGTTTTTTTTCCTTTAACATCAGATTTAAATGTTATTGCACGATGAAGTTTATTCCCAATACACCTCAAGGAATTGGTTTAATAAAAAAAAAAAAAAAAAAAAAGAGAATTTTTATCTAAAAAAAAAAAATAAAAAAAAAAAAAAAAGAAGATATCTTAATCTTAAAATTTATTACACGTCACATGTTCATTAGTTCTTTTATTTTCCTTAATCTTAATAAAAATATTGAAATAGATTAAGGAAAATAAAAGAATTAATGAACATGTGACGTGTAATAAATTTTCAAGAGAAAAATTAAAAAAAAAAAAAAAAATAGGAAAAATTTGAAAAAAAAAAAAATTTTAATTTAGTGTGAAATATCAAAAAAAAAAAAAAAAAATAAAAAAAAAAAAAAATAAAAATAAAAATAAAAATAAAACCAAAAGGAATGATTGATTTACTAATTAATATAGCGTCATTTACTATTTATAGTATACCTGTAATTCCTTTATTTATTATTGTTTTTGTATGTACATTTTAAGATTCATACATCTAAATTTTCAAAAAAAATAAAATAAAAAAATAATAAAAATAAAAATAAAAAAAGTATCACCAACAAAATATCCTAATATCCATACATTCTATCAATATATATATATACTATTTCAATATAATTTAAATATTTCAAATAAAGGTTATATTATCATATTATCTTTTACTTTTACATGATGAAAGTCCATTATGGTTACACAGAGAAAATGTATATATTGATGTAAAGAAAGGAGAGGAACATGAATTCCCTTCAATAGTGGAGAAAAAAGATCCAATCGATAATATATATTTATCAGTTATTATACCAGCATATAATGAACAAATTAGATTGCCATCAATGTTGGACGAAGCAATCAAATTTTTAAATGAAAAATCAAAAAAAGATTTGAAATTCTCCTATGAAATCATTATCATTGATGACGGTAGCAAAGATTCAACAGCCAAATTGGTATCATCATACATTGAAAAACAACCATCTTCAAATATTCGTTTATTAAAATTAAAACAAAATAGAGGTAAAGGTGGTGCTGTTAAAAGAGTATGTATATATTTATATAAAATTTTAAAAAAATTAAGATATATAGATAAACTAATTAATTTAATCATTTTATTTTATTTTTTTCTTTAATATCTATAAAAAAAAGGGTATTTTATGTTCAAGAGGTAAATACTGTTTAATGGTTGATGCAGATGGTGCAACTGAATTTAAGGACTTTAATAGAGTTGAAGATATAATGCACAAGATTGAAAAGAATGATTTAGGTATTGTTTGTGGTAGTAGATCACATTTGGTTGATAGTGATCTCGTTGCAAAAAGATCTTTCTTAAGAAATATCTTAATGCATGGTTTCCACTTTTTCGTTGAAACTTTATGTGTTAAAGGTATTAAAGATACTCAATGTGGTTTTAAAGTATGTATTTTTTTTTTTTTTTTTTTTTTTTTCATTAATATTACCATACTACAATAGTTTATTAATATGATTTATTATCTTGAAAAAAATAAAAAAATAAAGTTATTCACAAGAGAAACTGCAAGAAAAATTTTCCCAAGTTTACATATTGAGAGATGGGCATTTGATGTTGAAATTTTATATTTAGCTCAAAAATTAAATATACCAATTGCAGAAGTTGCTGTTAATTGGACTGAAGTTGATGGTTCAAAATTAGATCCATTTTCAAGTTCAATCCAAATGGCAAAAGATATCGTTCGTATTAGATTTAGATATCTTTTAGGTATTTGGAAAATAAAGACATTATAAAGTAATTTAAAGAAAGAAAAAAAAAAAAAAAAAAAAAAAAAAAAAAAAAAAATTTTAAATTAATAAAAATATTAATCAACCACATAATAATAATAAAAAAAAAAATTAAAATAATAATAAAACTTATAAAAAAAAATAATAAAACCCTTTTGCAAAAAATTCATTTTCAGAAAATTCGAAAATTCGAAAAAAAAAAAAAAAAAAAAAAAAAAAAAAATCAACTGCATATGGGTGTTTGTGATCACATGGTTACAATAATCAACAACCATCGTTGTGTTATTATGAAGATATTTTTTTTTTTTTTTTTTTTTTTTTTTCGAACTTTGACCAGTTGGCTATTTAATCGTGTGGCTTTTTTTTTTTTTTTGTTTTGGGAAAAAATAATTTTAAAAAAAAAAAAAAAAAATTAAAATTTAATATTATTTTAATTATAAAATAAAAATTAAAAAATAAAAAAAAAAAAAAAAATTAAAAAACAAAAAAAAAAAAAAAAAGTAAAATATGAATTAATATTTAAATTTTTTTTTTTTTTTTAAAAATTAAAAATATAAAATAAAATAAAAAAAAAAAAATATAAAATCTCTATCTGTTTACTTTAAAAGGTTAGTTTTTACTCCAAACAATATTGTTATTTTTATTTTTTTGAAATTATTATTTTTATTTTTTTTTTTTATAAAAATAACATTGAAAAAAAAAAAAATTAGTTTTTGTAGATCAACCCAAAATAGATTTAATAAAAAAAAAAAAAAAAAAAAAAATATTGCATACATTCCCACCTTTTTTTTTTAAACACCTTTTTCTTTTTTTTTTTTTTTTTTTAGATTTTTTTATTTTTTATATTAAAAAAAATAATATTGTTATATAAAAGAAAATAAAAAAGTATTTACAACTTCAAATTTATATTATAAAAAACGATAACACCACAAATATAAATTTCACACATTCATCCACATACTTCATGCATATACTAATCTAAGGAAAAAAAAAAAAAAAAAAAAAAAAAACACAAAAAAACACAAAAAATACTTTTTGTTCATTTTCCATTTAAAAATAATAAAAAAAGATAAAAAAAAAATAAAAAAAATAAAAAAAAAGCAATAAAAAAAAAAAAATAAAAAAAAATATTAAAAGATAAAGACATATATTAATATAAAATTTTATTTTATTTTATATATTAAAAAAAAAAAAAACACTACATACTAAATAAAAAACACAAAATAATAAAAGATACATAATAAAAAATACAAGTGAAAAACAAAACAAATAAACAAATAAATAAATAAATATATATATAAAGAAATGAATCATATAGATAGTAATCAAGGATTTTATGGAACGCCAACAGCATCAATAGATTGGTGTGAATTAAATTATGTATATAGCCCATATATAGCCGAATTTTATAATACATTTAGTAGTTTAATTATAAGTGCATTTGGATTATATGGTATTTGGATAATGATGCCAAATTTCGGTACTGGTGTAGATAAAGAGCATATAAAGATTTTGAAGGAGTTGGACGTACGTAATAAAGTTATTCTAAGTTATATTTCGTTGATAGTAGTTGGTGTTGGTAGTGCATTCTATCATGCAACTCTATTATACCAAAATCAATTGTTTGATGAATTACCAATGATTTATACCGCTTTAATTATGTTATACATTATGGTCACTGTAGGTGAAGAAAAAACTAAAAAAGGTTTCAAAGGTGGCGTTTTAGGTAACTCATTACTTCGTCATATTTTACCATATCTTTTAATTGCCTATGGTTTATTCGTGACAATCACAATTTTGGTCATTCAAGACCAACCAAAAATACTTCAAATCTCATTTGGTGCTTTGGTATTCTATGTAGTATTTCATTCAATTTATTTAATTAACAAAAAGAAACCAGAAGGAATTCCTTCAAATCCTGATTCTTATTTATATAAATATGCTTTCGTTTCAATGTTGGTTGGTTTCACTTGTTGGGTAAGTTGTCATTTTTTGAAAAAAAAAAAAAAAAAAACCTAATGCTAATTGATTTTTGTTTTTATATCAAAAAAATAAATTAGGTTGTTGAAAGATATTTTTGTAATAATGGAAAAACTTTTGGGTTCCAATTACATGCATTTTGGCATTTTTTCACTGGAATGTCAACCTATGTTTGGACACAATTTTTAATTTGTAAACTTTTAGAAGCAAAACATTATTGTGTCGGAATTAAACACACACTCGGTTTACCAAGAATTCATGCTATTAAAAGATTTTAAATTAAAAAATAAATTAAATTAAATTATTTAAAAAAAAAAAACTTAAAAAAAAACACTTAAAAAATAATTAATTTTTAATTTATTTCTATTATTTTTTTTTTAACTCATTTTTTAAAAGTAATGGATTTACAATTATAAATTATATTGATCAAATGAAATAAAAAAAAAAAAAAAAAAAAAAAAATTAAAAAAAAAATTAAAAAAAAAAAAAAAAAAAAATATAATTAAGTTAAAAAAAAAGGTAATTTTCATAAGATCTAAAAAAAATGTAAAAAAAGAATAAAATTTGATTTTATTTTAATTTTCTAAATGATTATTCATTTTTACTAAAATTTTTTTTAAAAAAATAATTTTTTTTTTTATTTTTTTTTAATTTTTTTTAATTTTTTTTTATTTTTATTTTTCTATTTTTGGAAATTTTTTTATTACAAATTGTAAAAAATGAAAATAATAGTTCAATGAAAAGGACCAATAAAAGATATTAGATTTTTTATTTTTAAAAATTTATTTTTTATTTTTCAAGAAAAAAAACTATAAATATATTTTATTCACAAAAAAAAAAAAAAAAAAAAAAAAAAAAAAAATAAAATCAATTTACATTTAATAATATTATATCTATACCATTACTTATTTATAAATATTAAATAATTATCATAAAACATGTCAGCAACAAGAGAAAGAACAAGAGAAGTTTTTGGTTTCAAAAAAGAAAATTTAGAAAACCCAAATGTTATTCTTTACCAACAAGTAAGTTTTAATTATTATTATTATTATTATTATTATTATTATTATTATTATTATTATTATTATTATTATTATTATTATTATTAAATTAATCTAATTATTAATAATAATTTATTAAATATTTAGGAAATTGGAAAATTAAAGAAAGATTATAAGGAATTATATGATGCATCAAAAGCATGGATGGATTCAATAGCAAAGATGAGAGTTGAAGGTGAATTATTATCAAATGCCTATAATAATTTCGGTCAAACTACTTATCACAAAGAGGGTTTAAATTTATCAAAAATTCATATGTATTTGGATAAATTCAATCAAAACACCAAGTTACTCTATGACAATGTAGAAGATAATTACTTTAAAGAAATTAATGATTGCTATATTGACCAAATGAAAACAATTGATACCCATGATAACAAATCTCATCATGATAAACTTGCCTATGAAGATGCTATGACAATTTACCATAAACCAATGTATCATGAAGATGAAAAGAAAGGTAGAGATCGTTTCAATAGAATGACTACATCTCAATCAGTTTTCCAAGCTGATTATATTCAATACATGCAATTGCTTGCCAATTTGGAATCTAAAACCGAGTATAATGTTCCATTAGCTTTCAGAGGTTTAATGAAAGATCTTGAAATTTTCTTTGAAAAGGGTCGTCAAGATTTCAGCTATATCGATATTCCAGATTGGAAGAGATCAGATGGTAAAGAATCTTTCCTTGAACCTACTCTTAATGAAAAACATACTGACTGGAATAAAAAAATGGAAATCCCAATGATGGAGACTGAAACCGTTGAAACTAAAGAAGTTGCATCAGGTAGTACCACAGTTTACTCTACAACAAAAACTACTACTACTGCCCCATTAAATCAAACTCAAGCAGAAGCAGTCAAAAGTGATTTAATTGGAAACCCATTAAACTAAATTATTAAAAATTTTTTAAAAAAATTAATTATTTGAATAATTAAAATTAATTAATAAATAAAAAAATTTATAAAAATTATAAAAAAAATAATAAAAAAAAAAAAAGAAATTTAAAATTAAATCAATACGATTACAACAACCTACTTTTTTTTTAATATAAAAATAATAATTTATAAATCTAATTTATTTTTTTTCATAAAAAATATTATAGAAAAAACTAAATCGTTAATATATCAATTTTAAGAGATTTACACAAACCACACTTTATTTACAGAGATTTTCTTTGTTTTAATGGGGTGGGGTTTAAATTTATTAAAAACTGTAAATCAACTAAAACATACACACGCACACACATACACACACAAACTTTTTGACCTTAAATCTATTGATTTATTTAAATTATTGTTTAAATAAAATATTAAATAAAATTTTAAATTTTAATAATTTTAAATCAATTTTTTATTAAAATAATAATAAAAAATAAAAAAATTATAAAAAGTGTTTTTTTTTCTTTGTTATAAAAAAAAAAAAAAAAACAACATCCTATCCATTTTTGGTTTTTTTTAAAATATTCTTTAAAACCGCTATTAATTAAACAAAAAAAAAAAAAAAAAAAAATAAAAATAAAAAAAATAAAAAAACAAAAACAAAACAAAAAAAAAAAAAAAAAAAATATCAATAATAACAATAAAATTGTTTTCTAACAAATTGTTATTTTTTTTTTATTTTTTTTTTTATTTTTTTTTATTGTATTAATACCAAAATGATAAAATTAAAATTTATAATATTATTTTTAATTTTATTGTTACAATTAATTTCAATTAAAATTAATTGTGAAAATTTTAAAAAAGATAAAATATCAAAGCATGTTTTTGGTCGTCTTGGTACAGATTTAAACAATAGTTTAACACTTGATGATCAAATAAAATTATGGATATTTTTTAATTCAAAAGATTATGTAATTGAGAATAAAAAAACAACAACACAAACACCAGTTAATCAATATCAACAAATTCAATCAATAACTGGTGTAAATGATGATTCAATAAAAAGAAGAAGTAAAAGATCAATTAATAAAAAGGTACCATTATTCGATGAAACTGATTTACCAGTTTCAGAGAAATATATCAATGAAGTTTTAAAAGATTGTAATTTAAATAATGAAATTCTATCGATAAAATTAGTTCGTAAATCAAATTGGTTAAATTCAATTTCAATAACAACACATGATTCTTTATCTATTTCCTCTTCATCATCTTCTTCAAAAAGTAATGAAAAATTTCAATTAAATAAAGTTATTGAATGTATTTCAAATAAAACCTTTGTTGATTCAATTGATTTAGTTTCAAAATTATTAAATCCTCAACCAAGTCAAGATGAAATTAAAGAAATTACTCATAATAGATTTGAAAATAGAAAAATCAATAATTTTAATAATAATCCAATTTCAAAATTATTTGGTAATGTAAAATTATTATCTTCTGTTCAAGATGATTCAACAATGAATAAAAAGTTTGATCAATCATTTTATGGTGAATCATTTCAAGGTATAAGCCAAACAAGTATTGAT
>CM069767.1:1480000-1485000 GCA_036169595.1 Dictyostelium firmibasis
AATTGTATCACATCCATTTATGTCATTGGCAATAACTGGTTCCGAAGATCATAAAATTGAATTTTTCGATCTCAATAGTAACGCAGTTGTTCACTCTATGATTGCCCACTCAAATTCAATCTCATCTTTAACCATCGATCCATCTGGACTTTACATTGCAAGTTGTGCACATGATTCCTCCATTAGGTTTTGGGATATCTCTTCAAAAACTTGTATTCAAGATTTAAATTCTCATCGTCCAAAATATGATGAATCAATTCATTGTATAAAATATCATCCAAATAAAGGTTATTTTGCTTCTGGTGGTGCTGATTCAGTAATAAGAATATTAAATTAAAAAATTTAAAATTAAAATTAGAAAAAAAAAAAAAAAATATATAAAATTGAAAAAGAAAAACGATAATAAAAAAAATAAAAAATTATTAATTTATATAGAATTTTTTATTTATCCCTATTTCTTTTATTTAAAAAAAATAAATAAAAAAATAAATAAAAAATAAATAAAAAATAAATAAAAGAAATTTAAATAGTTTTTTTTGGCGGTTTGTTTAAATATTTACCCCAAATTTTTTTTTATGAATTTTAATTTTTTTAAAATTTTTTTTTTTTTATTTTCTCAACTTTTCCACACACTAAAAAACAAAGAAAACTTTTTTAATTTCTTTATATTATTAAAACGAAAAGAACAAAATAAAATAAACAATGGAAAAGGTTCAAAAAATTTCAGATTTATTATCAGCCTATCAAAAAGTTTCATCATTTCGTAAGGTAGAAAAAAAATTAAAAAATGGAAAATCAACTAGAATTAAGAAATTATTTTTAATTAGAGGAAGATATTATTATCCAGCCAAAGTTCATAGAAAGGGTCCATCTAATGTCACATTAATTAAGAATACTGCAATGAATACCTTTGAAAATGTAAGTTTAGCAACTGATGAAGAAATCTACTTTAGAATGTTTCATGCAAAACAAAGAGAGAAATTTATAAAAGCATCTTCTCTCATTAAGTCTGTCATGAGTATGGCTGGTGATAGTTATAAGAGAGCATTGGAGAAACATGGTTTAACAAATGGTGATGTTTTCCAATATAACGAAGAGGATGATGAAGATTATGTACCATCTGAAAGTGATGATGATGAAGATAATTCTGATACTGAAGATGAAGAAGAACAACAACAAAAACAATTACAAAAAGATGAAGATGAAGAACAATTTGAAGAACAAGATGAAGAAGAAGAAGAAGAAGAAGAAGAAGTTGACGAGGATGAAGATGGTGATGATGGTGAAGGTTTTGAAATGGAGGATGATTTTGAATTCTGATGATTAAAAGAAATAATAAAATATTAAAAAAAAAAAATACAATCAGTCTTATGAATAATTCATTCATTTAAATTGTTCAAAATAAATAAAAAAAGTATTCTCTGTCATGTAATAATTAAAGAATTAACAATTTTTTTTTGTTTCCTAATTTTTTTTTTTTTCTTTATTAAATTTTTTACAAATAATTAATTTTAAACAGTATGGAATAAAAAAATTTTTTTTTTTTTTTTTTTTTTTTTTTTTTTTCAATTATGAAATATTGGGAACATATGTGAAGAATTTCTTAATAAAATCTATAAATATTGCTTGTTTCCAATTATATTTATATTTATGTTTTTTTAATTAAAAATTTCCTACCTATCAAATCGCAATATTTTATTTTTTTTTAATCATAATAATTATGTAAAGTTTTATATGTTAACTCCCACACTCAATTACTTTTTATGTTTATATGATTTCTATTATGTGAGTATGTATGTTTGTGTGTGGTTGTGTGATTGAATAATTATTTATTTTTTTTTTTTATTTTTTTTTGTTTTTATTTGTTTTATTTTTTTTTTCTTTCTCAAAAGTTTACTAAACATCATGATAATTCTATATATGATTACGTACAAATTTTAAACATAATTTGAAGAAATTATTTAATAGCAAATAAATAATCTTCTAGATTATGATAATTAGGAAATAGGGGGAGTCATGATTGTATAAGTTGTGTGGGTGTGCCTATATGATTGTATTTAATAACAATATTGTGTAATAATTAAAAAGTAGTGGGTTTTTTAAATAATAATCATAAAATATATATATATATTAAAAAATGTTTAAATAATATATAATTTAAACACAAAACAATATATGACAGTGAAGAATTATTTATAATTGATTAAACAAACAATTTTTATAGACAAAAAAAAATTAATTTTAAATTCTTCCACACCACACACTTTCAGTACATTGAATTTTAAATTTAATTTACTAAATTAATATATTTTATTTTAATTTAATTAGTTTTAATTTTAAAAATTTTACTATAAAATTAAAAAAAAAAAAATTATTTTATCATTAATAAAAACAATAAATAATAATAATAATAATAATAATAATAAATAATAAAATTAAAATTTTTAATTAAATAATATTACTAAATTTATAATAATACAATCAATTTAATTTATTAAAATAAATATTAAAAAACAAATACAATGAGACTTTTAGGTAGTTTAATTTTAACACTTTCATTATTTGCATCAGCTTTTTCAAGTAGTGTACCATTAACATTATGTATGTCAGGTAGAGCACAAGGTACTGAATCTTTAAACAAATCAGGATCATGTGAATATGGTGCATACAATGGACCAACTGGACCAGGAACATTAACTGCAACATTGAATGAATATTTCTATTCATCAGGTGTTAAATGTGGTGACTGTTTTGAAGTATCAGGACCAAAGGGTAAAACAGTTGTAAGAGTTGTAAACTTTTGTTCAGCAGGTACATGTCCATCAGAGAAACCATTGTTTATGTTAACTCCAGATGCATTCCAAGAGATATCTGCTGACCCATTGGCAGTTGTATATGATGCAGGTTTTAGAAAAGTTAGTTGTGATGCTTCTGGACCAATCAAAGCACAAGTTTCAGCAGATTCTTCAAAATATTATGTAAAATTATTACTTTTCAATAATGAAGTTGGTATTGAATCAGTTACAATCAAAGGTAAAGATATGGCCTCACCAGTTTCAATGGTTCGTCAAGGAAGTGCTCAATTCGTTTGGAGTCAAGCTGGTAAAGAAATGATGTTCCCAGCAAACGTTGTAGTTACTTCTCAATATGGTGGTAGTGTTACAATGACCTTAAATTCCCTTTCAATGGATATCTTAAAATTCAGTGGTAATTTCGTTACTCCAAAATCAAGTATAATTAAAAACGCTCCACAATCATGTTCATTATCTGCAAGTCCATTAGCAATCTATCAAAATGGTTTAACTGAAGGTTGGAATTATTGGTCATCACGTTCGTACTCTCAAATCAATACAACTGATTCATCATCGCATAGTGTCGGTTCAACTAAATCATTATCAATGATATTAATGGGTTCATCTTCTGCATTAACCTTGGCTCGTTCTGGTGATTTTGAAACTACCTATTTCACTGGTATTAAATTCAATATTAAAGCAAACACCACTATGAATGGTCTTCGTGTCTATTTCCCAAATGAACAAAATAAATATTGGTCACCATCATCACCAATCACCACCTCATGGGCAACCTATACAGTACCATTCTCATCTCTCCAACATAAAACAATTGAATCTGCAATCACCTTTGCCAATACTGAAAATATAAATGTTTACATTAATATTGATAATATCCAATTCATTGCCTCACCATCAGCTGGTACTACTGGTTATGCTAATGGAAATGAAACTGCAAGTGGTTTAGCAACTGGTGCCTCTTCAACTACCAGTGGTACAACTGCTGGTGGTAAAACAACTGCTTCAACTTCAGTCTCTTCAACAACTGCTGGTGGTAAAACAACTGCTGGTGGTAGTGGTGTTTCTACTACTGGTACTGCTGGAAGTGAGGACAGTATGGCTGCTTCAACCTCAAAAACAACCTCACATCCAACTACTGCAACTGGTAAAACAACTGGTATGACTGGAACCACAACTTCTTCAATTGAACACAGTGGTGAAACTCACACATCTGAAGAACATCATTCCTCATCTTCAATCGTTAAAGCTTCATTATTATTAGTTTCTGCTGCTTTAGCCTTTGCTTCACTTTAATAACAATAATTAATAATACTGTGCGTAAAAAAAAAAATAAGCAATCAAAAAAAATAAAAAAATTTCCAAAAAATAAAAAATAAAAACACAAATTACAAAATCAATTTCTTATTTTATGTCAACACAAATCTTTTTTTTTATCTTTTTTTTAAATTTTTTTCATTTTTTTTTTTTAAATAATGATTGCCATTATAATTAATAAAAAAAGAAACACTTATAATTTTTTCTAATATCATTAACTTTTCATCATAGCTTTTTAATAAGAAAAGGAATATATGTAATTAGAAAGATTAGAAAAAGAAATTGAATTAGGGTCAATCAATAATGATTACTGATAATTTTAATAATCCCAACATATTTTTCAATGAATCAATTAAAAATAAAGCTAGATGGAAATGAAAAACTTTTATCTATTAATGAAGCAATTTATATTTGTGATTTTATCGGCATTCAAATAAAGTATACTTTAGATGATATGGAGTGTAAAAAATGGTTTCTCTTGGTGTTAAAAATTAAGAGATGTAACAATTGTTTCGTGGATAATAGGTTTCTCCGATGGAATAGTAACACAATTTAAAAACGTTACCAGAATTTATTGGTAAAAGATATGGTATAAAAGTGGTAACAAAATAAATAGTTTTCTTTTTTGAGAAAGGCATTAATCCACTTGCCTATATTGGAGAAGATAATACCTTTCATTTCTCAATTTTTATTTTCTAAAATTGAGTAGAGTAAATCTGTAGTAATTTGTTCAATTTTTGCATCACAATAACAATTAACAATTCTTGAGCAAAAAAATAATTAAATTTTAAAATTTTCAAGTTTCCAAAATCAACTCTAGTTAAAAATAAAAATAAATACTTTGTTATTTGGTGATGAAAAAGATTCATAATT
>CM069767.1:1490000-1505000 GCA_036169595.1 Dictyostelium firmibasis
GTAATGGGCTTCCCACATTCTCAAGAGAGTACCAGTTGAAACTTCCCATAAATAAACCATACCACTTGCACTACCCATCACAAGATAATTACCATCAGATGAACAACAAATTGGGCCTGATTTCTCTTGAATTGGAGTTTTGTAAATTGGTTGATCCTTTTTCCAATTGTAAATGTTTATCATAGCTTTACCAGCTTGACTAGTGGCAAAGTATTCACTACCAATTGTACAAAATCCATTACTATCATTGTTACTATTATTAAAAGTTGCTATCAAATTACCATTTCTTAAATCATAAATATATAATGATGTATCCTCCTTTGATGTAATTGCAATCACTTCTGATGTAATGTTTGATAAGGATGTTGTGTTTTTCTTATGTTGTTGTTCGTCAGTTGTTGCATCACTTAATTTAACATGTTTAATTTTTACAACTCTTTTATTTTTTGGTACAAATCCCATTTTAAATTTTATTATTAAATTTCTTTATATTTATATATATTTAAAAAAAAAAAAAAAAAAGAAAAAAAAATTTTTAAAAAAAAAAAAAAAGAAATAAAAATAATAAAAAAAAAAAAAAAAAAAAAAGACGAGGTTTTGTCGTTTTTTTTTTTTATTATTTTTTTTTTTTATAAAATTTTTTTAAAATTTTTTTTTTTTAACAAAGTAAAAAAAATGAAGTTTTTTTGATTTTTTTTCCTGTTTTCGTATTAATTTTTTTTTTTACAGATTATTTAATATAAAAAAAAAAAAAAAAAATGATGCAAAGAGTTGCCAAACTCTCTGTTAAAACAGCTTCAAGAGTTTCATTTAAAACATGTACAAATAACTTTAGAACAGCAACTGCAGCAACTTCAACTTCAACTTCATCTGGATCAGTCCCATCATTTTCCACTGAATCAAAATCCACCCCATTAAATCAATCCAAAACCAATACATCAACTTTAAATAAATCTTCAACAAACAATAACTTTATAAATAATTTTATGTATGTTTTATATATATATATATATAAAAAAAAACAAAAAACAAAAATGTTATTATAATATTTTAATTGTTTTTTTTTATTTTTTATTTTTTTATTTTTTTATTTTTTTATTTTTTTTTTTTAAATCAAAAAAAAATTGGATATCCCTTTCCTTTTTTATCTTTACGGGATACCTTTTTATATATTTACATTTTACATTTTACATTTATTATTTACATTTATATTTTACATTTTACATTTATAAACTTTTTATTTTATTTTATTTTTTTATAATTTTTTTTTTTTTTTTCATTATATTCATACAAGAAGAAAAAGACACCTTCTTTTCTTAAATTGATAGTTTTGTTTGTCATTAGGAATCCGTCCAGCTATTATTAGATAATGACAACATTTAATAATATTTTTTTATATTTTTTATAATTTTTTTTTTTTTACCAATTTTTTACATTTTAAAGATTTCAATAAGTTACTAATTTCAATTCACCTAACTTTTTATATAATTTGATAATTAAAGAAGAGTTGCAGGAACAGATTCATTAATAGGATTTTCATTATGGGCAAGCGACGATGGTGGGTGATTTTTATTTTACTTCAAAAAAAAAATTTACTATTAAATAATTATAATTGATGGACGTACTTGTATGTTGTTTTTTTTTTTTTTTTTTTTTTCCTAATTCTTTTTATATTACTGTACCAACATTTATTTGTGAGAGGTTGGAAACAACAATAACCAAAAATAATAATAATAATAATAATAATAATAATAATAATAATAATAATAATAATAATAATAATAATAATAATAATAATAATAATAATAATAATAATAATAATAATAATAATAATAATAATAATAATAATAATAATAATAATAATAATAATAATAATAATGGTAATAATAATAATGGTAATAATAATAGTAATAATGGTAATAATAATTATTATTATTATTAATCATAAAAGAATAACGATAACAACAACAACAACAACAACAAACAACAAAGACAATAACAATAAAATCTTTTCAAAATATCACCCAACTAATACTCATTTTTCTATTATTAATGTGGTTTACTCATGTGCATATTAATATTAAATTACATATTTGCATACCTATATGCAAAAAAAAAAAAATATATATATACAATATAGGTGGCTAAATTTTTAAAACATTTATTCAATGTATAAATAATGATAGTAGATAAATAAAAACAAAACATTTATAAAATAGATAAACAATAACACCACAACCACAAACCGCCAATTATATTTATAAAAAAAAAAAATAAATAATAAAAAAAAAAATTTAAAAGAAAAAATGAAGATATGTTTAATATAATGTATTAAAAAAAAAAAAAAAAAAAAAAAAAAAAAAACTCAAATATAGTTATGTGTTGTTTAAAAAAAGTATTTCAAAAAACAAAAAAAAAAAAAAAAAAAAAGTGTTAACTTACTTTTTAATTAATCGATAACTTTAATATAAATTAATGATATACTTTTTTTATTTTTTTTTAATTTTGGTTTAAATTTTCTTTTTTTTATTTCTTTTTTTTTTTATTTTTTTTTTTTTTTTTTTTAATTTTGGTTTTAATTTTCTTACTTTTTTTTTTTTTTTTGGTGTGACCAAAATAAATAAAAAAAATAATAAAAAAAAAATGATGACATATAAGTTGGGGTTATTTTTATTTGATTAACTGGGATATGACGATTTCGAATTTTAGTGAGCCATTTACATATTTAGCTTGAGCACCAGTTATTTTTAGTGGGATCCCTCTTGACCTTTTGTTGTTTTTTTAATACATCACATGACACAATCACTTATTTTTTTAAAAAATTACACCCTTAGAATGTTTAATAATATCATACAAATAATTTTTTATTAAATTTTTTTTTATCATTTGTTTAACTATTAAAAAAAAAAAAAAGTAAGAAAATTAATATACAATAGTATATGATATATGTTGTTGGTTTAAGATAATTATTATTTTTTTTTTAAAATATAATGAAAAAAAAAAAAAATAATAATAACAACCATAAAGTATTATAACTTTAATTTTCACATTTTTTTACTATTAAATCTAAATCTAATTATATCTTATTTTTTTCTTTATTTTTTTTTTTTTTTATTTTTTTTTTTTCTTGTTTTTTTTTTTTTTAAAAAAAAAAATAATTATTTATTTATTTATTTTATTATTTTTATTATTTTTCAATATATATATCATTATTATTATTATAATTAGAATTCTAATCAGTATCCAAGCAGATGTGATATTTTTAGATTTTTTTTATTTATTTTTTATTTATTTTTTTTTTTATTTTCTATTTTGTGAAAAAAAAAAAAAAAAAAAAAAAAAAAAAAAAAAAAAAAAGAGGGAATGTGTGTAAGGTTAGGTGCATGTGTAAATGTAAGTGGCGTTTAGTCTTTTCGAATTTTTATTGTATAATTTTTTATTTTACATTTTTTTAATCCCTTTCTTTTTAATTTTTATAAATAATTATCTTTTTATTAATAATAAAATTAAAAATAAAATAAAAATAATTTGTTTTTTTATTTGTATTTTTTTTTTTAATAGTTTTTTTTTTTTTCTGTTATTTTATTTAAAATTAATATAAAAAACAGTTGACTATCAAAACTGATTAATACATCATCAACGTGTACTTGCATTTTTATTAATCTAATTATTTATTAATAATAAAAAGATTTTTAATGTAATTGAAAAAAAAAAAAAATAAAAATAAAATAAAAAAAAAAAAAATAAAAAAAAAAAGTATAAAAAAAAAAAAAAAAAAATAATAATAATAATAAAATATAAAAATATAAAATAATAAATATTTATTATATTAAATTATTTTATTAAAAAAAAAAAAGTAAACTTTAAAAAAAAACCAAAAAAAAAAAATAAAATAATTAAAAAAAATAAAAAAAATTTTAATAAAAAGAAAAAATAAATAAATAAAATAAATTAAATGAAGATTATAAATATAAAAAACTTAAATATAAAAATTATAATAATTTTAATAATGTTGCAAGCATTTGTAATTTATGTAAAATGTATCAGTGATCACTCATCAAATATTTCCTTAATAATACAAACTTCTCCAAACCATACATTATTATTAACCACCTCTACTAATAATGGTAATAATAATAATAATAATAATAATAAAAATAATAATAATAATAATAATAATAATAATAATAATAATAATAATAATAATAATAATAATAATAATAATAATAATAATAATAATAATAATAATAATAATAATAATAATAATAATAATAATAATAATAATAATAATAATAATAATAATAATAAAAATAATAATAATATTAATAATTTTAAAAAAATAATTGGTAATGTTCTACAGAACAAAAATATAAAATCTATTATTGATCATTCTACCTTATCGTCCTACATTAGAAATACCAATGAAAAAACAATAATTACGAACGATATTTCAATTTTAAATGAAAATTCAAACTCAAGTGCTAATATAAAAATTTCAATGCAACAAACGTTATTTTTACTTTTAACTTTATTAATAACCATATGTTCATTTTTCATTTAAAATTAAATAATAAAAAAAAAAAAAAAAAAAAATGTAAAATGTAAAATGTAAAATGTAAAATGTAAAAAAAAAATTAAAATAATAATAATAATTAAGTAAATAGAAAAATGATAAACCTCTTTAGAATTGAACTATTTTAAAAGAAAAAAAAAATTAAAAAAAAATTCAAAAAAAAAAAAAAAAAAAAAGGTTTGATTAACGATCGAAAATAGAGAGGAACATGTTTATTTTAAGATTATATGAAACCAAAAAAAAAAAAAAAAAAAAAAAAAACTGAATAATCTCTACGACACGTATGTGATTACTTGAAAAGTTTTTTTAAAATTTCCCAAACCCTTTTTTTTTTTTTCTCTTAGAAAAATGCGTACTCTGCAAATATTATTTTTTTTTTTTGAAAATTTCAATTTTTTTTTATTTTTTTAAAATTTTTTTTTAAATGGTGTTTTTTTTTTTTTTGTTTTTATTATTTTTTTTTTTTATTTTTGTATTTTTTTTCATTTTAAAATTTTGTAAACATAACCCATTAACACACGATATTTTTTTTTTATTGAACATTTTATTTGTAATATTATTAATTAATTTGTATTATTAGTTTTTTATTTTATTGTAAATATATTTTATTTTATTTTTTTTCAATAAATTTTTTATTAATTTTTTTTGTATATATATATATATATTATTTTCCAATTTTCGTTTCATTTTTTTTTTTTCAATAAATTTTATTGATTGCACACACACCTCATCATCATTTGTTTTTATTATTATTATTATTATTAATACAATTATTTATTTTTTGTTTATCGATTCACTTTTCATCTTTATTTAAAAAACTTTTATATATTTCAAACTTTTTTTTTTATAATTTGTATAGTAACTTTCTATTATAAAAGGTATGTAAAAAAATAAAATAAAAAATAATGATAATAAATGAATAAAAAAAAAATCAAACAACATTAGGAATAACCGTTGTGATTGTGAATTTTATTTTTTTTTTTATTTTCAAATTTTTTTTATTAGAGTGTTTTAAAAAAAAAAAAAAAAAAAAAAAAAATATTTTACCTCATTATTATAAAATTTTTACATTTAAGGAAAAAATAAATATTTTGTTTTTTTTTTTTTTTGTTTTTTTTTTAATTTTTATTTTTTTTTTATTTTTTATATTTTTATTTTTTTTAAAACACTCTATAACTAAACAAGAATATACCCCCTATAAATTCAAAATAAAAACTTTTTTTTTTATTCAGTCTCACATTAAAATTAAATAAAATAAAATAAAAAAATATAAAATAAAATAAATAAATAAATAATATTATAGATTTTGGATAATAATAAATCTAAAACCCAACCACACTAAAAAGAAAATTATATTAGTAATAATAGTATTAATAACATCTTATAACTAAAAGACCAAAACAGAAAACAAAAAAAATAATTAAAAAATAAATAGTAAAAAATTGTGAATAAAAAAAAAATAAAAAAAAAAGGTACAAATTCAATTTGGAGTTATTTTATTCACAAACACAACCGTGTAAATAATAAAAAACAATAATACCAATTATTATCTATTTTTGAAATTTCTTTTTTTTTTTATTTTTTTTTTTTTTTTATTTTTTTTGTTTTATTTCTCTCTAATATTTGTCTTTTAATTTTTTTTTTTAAATAAAAAATTTTTTATTTGTTATATTTTTTGTCCAACAACACATAAACACTCACCACACTTTCCCTTAATCCACACTATTTTATTTTCCACCAAAAAAAAAAAAAACATAATTGGTATAGTTTTACTAATATTTGATTAATTTTTATATTAATATTTTTTATAGTAATTGTTTTTTCTTAAATTAGTTTTTTCTTTTGTATATAATATATATTTTAGCGCTTTTCAGAATTAAAAAAAAAAGAAAAAGTATTATATAATAATAATTACTATTTTCCAAACTTTATTTATTTTTTTAAAAAAAAAAAAAAAAAAAAAAAAAAACAATGGCCAAAAAAGGAAAAGGATCAAAAAATGGTATGTTTTTTTTTTTTCTTTTTAATTCAAGTTGAAAAAATATATTGACTTTTTTTTTATTTTTTAAAAAGCAGAAAAATCATGTTATCGTATTTTATCATTGGATGGTGGAGGTGTTAGATCAGTAATAGAATGTGTTTTATTAAAAAGAATTATAGAGGTTTATCCAAACTTTTTAGATAATATAGATTTAATAACTGGAGCAAGTGCAGGTGGTATTTTATCATTATGTTTAGCAACTGGTAAATCGGTTGATGAAGCAAGTGATTTTTTTAGTAATATTGTACCACAAATTTTTCGAAAATCATGGATGCATGAAATATCATCACTCGATAGCGCAATCGCTCCAGCTTACACCAATCTTAAATTAAAAGAGGTCATGGAGACTCAATTTGGTGATTTAAGACTTAGGGACCTCCCAAAAAAAGTATTGATCCCAAGTTTCCAATTAGACAATCATAGCGGCTCAGGTCCAACCGACCCAACAAATACAGTATCACCACCAAATGGTAATGGTAGTTGTACCCCACCAACACAACAAAAAACTGACGAAGAACTTTTTATTTGTGATGATGACGAGGATTTTGAAATTGTACCACGTCACCATGGTGGAAACTATCACGAGGAACATTTAGCTCACAGAAGATGGGCTCCAAGATTTTTTCATAATCTTAAAAATAGTAAAACAGGTGACCATTTAGTGGTTGATGTTGCATTAAGAACAAGTGCTGCACCAACTTATTTCCCAATCTATCAAGGTTTTGTTGATGGTGGTGTCTATGCAAACAATCCATCGTTGTGTGCTGTCACTAGTGCAATCTCTAGTGGAATAAAATTAAGTGAAATTTGTGTACTTTCTTTGTCCACTGGAAGAGATGGTAAATTTGTTTCACCTGATCAATATGGCGAAGGCAACTGGGGTTTAGCTCAATGGGCCCCTACACTCATAGATATGTTATTGGATAGTAACGTTGAAATTTCCGATTTTCAATGTGCTCAATTATTGGCTGAAAAGTATCATAGAGTCGATCCATTACTCACCAAAAACATCAATTTAGATCAACCAAAGTTCATTCCACTCTTGGAAGAGATCGCAAACGCCGTAGATTTAACAGATACTTTTAATTGGATACAAGAATTTTGGTTAAAACCTGGCGATAAAATTACACCAATCTTTACTCCAACAACCACCCCTTCATATATCTCTCCAACTTTAAGAGCTAAAAATAAGAAAGTAGTTGATACTGATGGCGATGATAGTATTGATAAAGTTGATGAATTAAATATCGATATAAGTAATATTAATATTACTACAACAACCTCTAATGAAAATAACGATAAAGACAATAATAATAATAATAATGATAATAATAATAATAATAATAATAATAATAATAATAATAATAATGTAGATAAAAATAATAATACAACGACTACAAATACTACATCTACACATGTTTCAATTAGTGGAAAAGGAAATTATTCTTATTGTTCGATTCAGTAAGTTTAATCCCTTTATTTCTTTTATATTATATACCAATAAAAAGTTCATTATTATTTTATAATAATAATGTGTAAAAAATTAAAAATATTAAGTTGAGTCGAATAAATCTATCATTTAGTAAAGTTGAACATAATTATTATGATTATGTTGAGGATTAATTATAATTTTTAATTTACCAAAATAATTTAATTGAAAAAAAAAAAAAAAAAAAAAAGGGTCGAAAAACGAAAAACGAAAAACGAAAAACGAAAAATATAAAATAGTTTTTTTTAGAAGTTTATTTTTAATTTATTAAAAATAAAAAGAGATTAAAGCCAATGATAACAATAAAACTGTAAAGAAAGTTGTTTGTTGGGTTTTTGAAGATAAAGATGATTGATTGTCATCATTAGTTTTTATACAAGTGACAGTGAATCCAGTATAATTTTGTTTAACATTTTCATTGCTTGAATCACATGTGAAGTTTGAACCGGCCTTTCTATTTACTTGTCCACAAAGTGGTGTAGATGTATTGAAAATAGAGAATTCATAAGTACTGCCAATGACATGAGTAACTCTCATATATCCTTTACACATTGGTAATGAACTATTTAAAAGTTGACATTCATCTAATAATAACTCTGGAGTAGTTAAACAATGGTTATTTTCAAAATTAAAGATATTGAAAAGTTGTGAGAATACAACATTACTAAATAATATAATAGAGATAATTAATAATAAAATTAATTTCATTTTAATTTATTTATTTATTTATTTATTTATTTATTTATTTATTTATTTATTTATTTATTTATTTATTTTAGTGGTGTGGATTAAAAAATGATTTTTTTTTTTTTTTTCAAAACCTCTTTTTTTTTTTTTTTTTTTTTTTTAAATCGTTTAGTTTTGTAAAAAAAAATTAAAAAAAATTAAAAAAATTTTTTAAAAAAAAAATGTTGTATCTTCTTTTTCTCCAAAATAAAAAGATATTTTAAATCAAAAAAAAAAAAAAAAAAATTTTATTGTAAAAAAAAAAGTTTTGGTCATGATTAAATTTCACCCCCCAAAGAGTTTTAATCATAAATCAGATTTCTTTTATAAAAGAAGAATAGAAATTAATATTTGGGAATGGTTTAAAAAAGAATAGAACTACAAATAAAATTGATATATTTGAGAATATATATATATTCTTCTACAACCAGATTATTAAAATAGTATTGAGGATTTAATAAATTTTTTTTTTTTTTTTTGTTTAAATTTTCAAACAAAAACTTAATTATAATAAATTTATGGAATTTTTTCTACAAGTTAAATATATTATAAAAAAAAAAAAAAAAAATGGAGATATTAATTGAGTGTATTCATTTTATAATGAGATTTTTTTATTTTTCTTTTTATTAAATTTGTGGAAAAAAAAAAAAAAAAAAAAAAAAAAAAAAAAAAAATTTAAAAAATAGTTGTGTGAAATTAAAATTTTTTTTATTGTTGCAATAGCTATAATAATTTCTTCAAATAAATATTTATTTTCATAGTGTCTCATTTTAAAATTATTTTTCTCATTTTCACACTTTTTTTTTTTTTTTTTTATTTTATTTTATTTTTTTTTTTTTTTGAAATTTCTTTTTTTTTTTTTTTTCTTTTTTTTTTTTTTTTCAAAAATAACATAAACACAACAATGATTTCTGGATTATTTAAATTCTCAAATAAACAACAAAGTGTTTTGAAAAATGCAACTAAATTAATTTTACAACGTCGTACATTCTTTAATATTGTACCAAATCGTAATGTTTTTTTTTTTTTATTGATAATTATTTAATAATACCTGTTGAACAACACATGTGATAATAAACGATAAAAAAATTAAAAACGATAAAAAAAAAAAAAAAAAAAAAAAAAAAGAATATAAATATAAAATAAAATTTAAATGTTAACATATTATTTATTTATTTATTTATTTATTTAATTATTTATTTTATAGCAAGTGTTGGATTAACAGAAGATCAAAAGCAATTTCAGTCAATGGCATTAGATTTTGCACAAGAAAAGATGAGACCATATGCAGAGAAATGGGATAAAGAGGAATATTTCCCAAGGGAAGTAATGAAAGAAGCAGCAGAATTAGGATTTGGAGGTATTTATGTTAAAGAGGATGTAGGTGGATCAGGATTGAGTAGATTGGATGCATCGATTATCATTGAAGCATTAGCATCTGCAGATGTTTCAACTACAGCATTCATTAGTATTCATAATATGTGTGCAGGTTTAATCGATATATATGGAACAGAGGAACAACGTAAAAAGTTTTTACCATCATTAGTTAGCATGGAGAAAATAGCAAGTTATTGTTTAACTGAACCAGGTAGTGGTTCAGATGCAGGTTCATTATCTACTAAAGCAGTTAGAGATGGTGATCATTTTATTCTCAATGGTAGTAAAGCATTCATTAGTGGTGGTGGTGATAGTGAAGTCTATTTAGTTATGGTTAGAACTGGTGTAGAGAAAGGACCAAAAGGTATCTCCTGTCTCTTGGTAGAGAAAGATACACCAGGTCTTAGTTTTGGTAAAAAAGAAGAGAAATTAGGTTGGAACACTCAACCAACTCGTGCATTAATTTTCGAGGATTGTCGTGTACCAGTTGGTAATTTAATTGGTAAAGAGGGTCAAGGTTTTTCAATTGCTATGAACGCTTTAAACGGTGGTCGTATCAATATTGGTGCATGTAGTTTAGGTGGTGCTCAAGCTTGTTTAGTGGCCGCTAGAGATCATGTTAAAGTTAGAAAACAATTCAATCAACCATTGGAACATTTCCAAGCAGTTCAATTCAAAATGGCTGATATGGCCACTAAATTACATGCCTCTCGTATAATGATTAGAAATGCCGCAGCTATGTTGGACGCTAAAGATCCATCGGCTCACGTTTACATTGCAATGGCTAAATTGTTTGCTTGTGATGAATGTTTCAAAGTAACCGATGATTCACTTCAATTGTTTGGTGGTTATGGTTATCTCAAAGATTACCCTGTCGAAAGATATTTACGTGATCTTCGTGTTCATCGTATCTTGGAAGGCTCTGATGCAGTTATGAGATTAATCATTTCAAGAGAATTAAGTAAAGATGACCATTAATAAAATAAAATAAAATAAAATAAAATAAAATAAAATAAAATAAAATAAAACAAAACAAAACAAAACAAAACAAAACAAAACAAAACAAAACAAAATAAATAAATAAAACCCTATTTAATTAAATATATTAATTTGTTATTTAATATTATTTTTTTATTTGAAAACAAAACAAAACAAAAAAAATTCTCAATAATGCATAGTTATAATAAAAAATCAATTGAATAATTTTATTTTATTACAAATATATATAAAAAAAAAAAATATATATATTAAACTAATATGAAACAATTAAATTTCTAAATAATTGATTTAAATTAATCTCTAAAAAATTATAATGATATTTAATTTGATTTTCGTTTATATTTAGGTTTTAGAATAAGATTGGATTACTTTCTAAAAAAAACAGAAAATTAAAAAAAAATTCGAAAAAAAAAAGAGTTTCATATTTTTGGAGTCTGTTTTATTTGCAGTCAATCATCAGACTGGGATTTGAAAAAATCGTTTGCGCCATAATTTGGTGGAAAAAATTTTATTTTTTTTTAATTTTTTTTAATTTTTTTTTAATTTTTTTTGAATTAAATTTTATTTTTTTTTTTTATTCTCATTTTTTTTTTACTTTTTCTTGCGAACCATAAAACATACACACAACAAACACACAAAATAAAGTTACACTTTTTTTTTCTTTTTAATAATAATTTTATTTTATTATTTTTTTTAATTTTTAATTTTTAATTTATTTTTAATTTTTAATTTTTTTTACTTTTTTTTTTAAAATTTTTTTTTTTTTTTATTTTTTAATTTTACATATTTATCGTTTTTTATTTGTATCAAAATAAATTTTAATTATAATTAAGATAGAAAAAAAAAAAAAAAAAAAAAATAACTAAAAGATTGAAAAAAAAAACAAACGAATAAAAGGAAAAAAAAAAAAAAATACCATATTGATGGTTGTAAACTTTACTTTTGTGAGGTATGTATTGAATTTTTTAGTATAAACAATATGGCTTACAAAAAATAAAAACAAAAAAAAATAAAAAAAAAAAAATAAAAAAAATTTTCTTCTTTTTTTTTTCTCTGTCTCCCTTTATCCCCCCAGGTTCAAGATGACCTTTTAAAAGATTATTTTGTTTATTTATGATATATGGTTTTAAAAAAAAAAAAAAAAAAAAAAAAAAAATTTAAATAAAATTAAAAAAAAAAAAAAAAAAAAAAAAAAACCAAAAAAAAAAAAAAAAAACAAAAAAGGGGCTATTATTTGAATTAACTCAACCAAATATATCCCCTTTAGTTTCCAATTTTTCTCTTTTATTTTTATTTATTATTTAAATTATTATAATAAATTGACCTGCAAACCAATCACCTTTTTTAAAAAAAAACAAAAATATTTTTGAAAAAAAAAAAAAAAAAAAAAAAAACCCAACATCTGAAAATAAATCACACAAATCATATCATTCAAATAATAACAAAAATGGTCCAATAAAGCATCACCCAAGGGAAAAAAAAAAAAAAACAAAAAAAAAAAAATAAAAAAAAAAGTTATAATTTTTTTTATTTTTTTTTATTGTTTCCAAGGAGAAGCCAAAGAGAAATAAAAAGTTTGGAAATGGGTGTTCCGCTATATCCAATTTAATCGAGTTTCTGTTTGAACTATTTTCTAATTTATTGTTATTCTCTCTATTATTTTTATTATTTTTTTTTTATTATTATTATTATTTTTCTGTATTTCATTTTTAGACATGGCGAGACAGATTATAATAAAAATGGAATTTTACAAGGTCACTTAAACATACCGTTAAACAATAAAGGTAGACATCAAGCCATATCGGTTGGTGAAAGATTATCAAAGGAACTTATACCAATTAATTTGATAATCTCATCGGATCTTGATAGAGCATTTGAAACTGCCTCAATAATAAGACAACAACTAATTATAAATAATCATACCAGTGGTAGTGGTAATAACAACAACAATATATTACCAAACATTGAGTCCACACAGCTCCTAAGAGAACGTAACCTTGGAAAATTGGAGGGCGTTGACCTTAGACAACTTGTACATTGGGAAGAAATTCCAGACACTAAAAAAGCAATTGAAATTCAAAAATTATTAAATCAAAAACCTTCACTTTCATTCTTACCACCTTCAAACCACCATCAACAACAACAACTATCATTACAAAATCAATTAAATCAATTATATATAGAACAACAACAACAACAACAACAACAACAACAACAACAACAACAACAACAACAACAACAACAACAACAACAACAACAACAACAACAACATATCCATTACCATCACAATCATAATCATATACAAGAAATTAAAAATTTAACAACAACAAAAACAACAACGACAATCACTACAAATATAAATACAAATTTAATATCACAAACACCGTCATTATCATCAACTGCATCATATACATCAACAGCAGCAACATCAACAGCATCATCAATGCCATCATCACCAAGATCATCACAAACAGCATCATCATTATCTTCATCATCATCATCGATTTCTAATTTCTCAACATCATCCAATTCATCGTTTTCATCGCTTTCATCATCTTTAGAGGTACCACTACCATCAAATTCATTTCCAACACCAACAAATGTAAAACTCACATCAAATATTTTAAAACATCTTCCACAAAAAGAATTGAAAATGGAATCCAAATCAAAATTAATTCGTCGAGCAAAAGAAGCTTTTCAATTCATTTTAAAACAAATTCCTTCAAAATATATAAACAATGGTATTAATATAAATAGTAATGATATTGATAATAATGATGATAATGGTAGTAATATTAGTGATATTATTTTACCACAACCACAAACATCATTGAATAATACCAACAACAATAATAATAATATTAATAGTAATAATAATAATAACAATAATAATAATTATCATATTTTAATAGTTTCACACAGTGTCATACTTCGAACTATACTTTCGCTATTACTCTGTAAAAAGTCTGCACCATTATTCTGTAATACCAACATTAGTGATATAAGTCAGTCCGAAGTATCCTCTAGTCAAAATTTTAAATGGATTCAATTTGAATTGAAAAATGCATCAACCATTAGAGCTAGTTTTAATGTTTTCGAGAAGAGATCTAGGGATTTTGTAAAAAGAATTCCTAGAGATATTACTTTTTATCCTGAATCAATAAAAAATCAAAATGACCAAAATATTCAAAATAACAATAATAAAGAAAATAATAAAGTAAATAATCCTAACAATAATAGTAATAATAAAAATAATAGTAATAGGTTAACTCCACAGATAATAACGACAACTTCGACACCAACTTCTTCATCTTCATCAAATTCCAGTTCAATTTTATCACCAATTTCTTCAACTTGTTCATCTTTAACAACTTTGCCAACTATTAATAATAGTAATAATAATAGTAATAATAATAATAATAATAATAGCAATAGTGATGGCATTTGTAATGATAAAAAATCAATTGAATACACAGGAAACGAGGGTCAAAAGGAAAATGACCATTCAATAGAATCTAATAAGGAAAGAGTGGTACCTTCAATTAATAATTCAATTAAAGAAGGTGATTTTTTTAATCTTTAATTACATTCATTTACACATATAATTAGTTTTTTTATAGCTTTTTTAAAAATTTTTTGGTTTTTTGGTTTTTTTTTTTATTAAAAAGATAATAAAAAATAATAAAGTCTCTTTAAAAAATAATTTTTTTTTTTTTCTTGATTAATTCCATGTGGGTTGTATTTCTTTTACACCTCGATTTTATTTTTCTTTCTAATTCTTTACTCGGAAAAGAT
>CM069767.1:1510000-1532500 GCA_036169595.1 Dictyostelium firmibasis
TTTTATTAGAACTTTTTGTGGTTATATGAAAAAAAAATTATTATTTTTAAAAAAAGTAAATAAATTATTAAAAAAAATAAAAAAAAAACTCAACCAAAATGTGTGTATATTAAAAAAAAAATTAATATTGGGGAGTTATTTTTTATTTTAAAATTTTTTTTTAATAATCTTTTTTCACATTTTTTTTTTTTTTTTTTTAATTTTTTTTTATGAAAACCTTTGATTTCTTTATTTATTTTTGTTTATTTTTCTTTTTTTTAATCTTTGTTATTTTTGGTGACCACAAAAAACAAAATTCTAACAACAACATTCTAATAATGAATGATACAAATAAAAACTTAATTTCAGTAGATTTGGTTGTTAATAATAAAGATTCTAGATATCTTGAAAGTTTCAAACCTTCCAACAATGATTTCTCTTTATTTTTCGAAATGATTCCCGAGGAACAAGCAAGATCAACTTTAATTCAAATTGATAATAATGGTAATAGAATGTAACTATTTAAACAATATTAATAATAAAAGAATGAAGTTTATCAAATTACTAATTCCAAAAATTATAAAAAAATTTTAAAAAAGTGATTTAATACCAAAAGAATTTAATATAATCAGCTCAATAATTGAATATGGTGGTAATTCAATAACAATTATAAATGAACCAAAATCAAATAATGATGAAGAATTTCTAATTTTATTCTCTGAATGTGATACCCAAGAACTATATTTATATCATCCTTTTAAAGTAAATGATAAACCAAAGAAATTAACATTCAAAAAAAATAACAACACTGATTCTACAAATGGTGGTAATAAATTAAGATTTTCAAGTGGTACTGTTGATAAAGCTAATGAAAAAGTAATTATGGTTTGTGAAGATCATACTGATGAAAAAGTGGTTTTACATTATTTGGTTGAAATTAATTTAAAATCCAATGAAATTGAAACCATTGAAAAAGGAAATGATTTTTATTCTTATCCAAAGTTTTATGAATACAAAAATGAATTGTTGTTGGCCTATGTTTTTTGGAATTTTCCAAATATGCCTTGGGATAATTCAAATGTTTGTATAAAGAATTTAAAAACCAATGAAACCATTAACATTAGTCAAGGTTATGAAGAATCTGTTTTAAATCCCATTTGGAGTGAATTTGATGATTGTTTATACTTTATCTCTGATTTAAATGGTTATTGGACAATTCATAAATATGATTTAAAAACTAAACAAAGAAGTCAAGTGATTGAATCAGAATTAATTAACTTTAAAGAGATTGGTGAACCAATGTGGTATTTTGGTAGAAGTTATTATGGTTTCATAGCACCTACAAAACTAATTGCTTCATTGGCAGATTATGGTTTGGTTATTTTCAATATTGAAACTAATCAAGTTGAACAAATAATTAGAAATCAATTTTCTCATGTCAAATCAATAGTTGCATCACCATCTCTATCCACAGCTTTATTTATTGGTGGTTCTCCAACTGTAATGTTTTCACCAATCAAATTAACCTATGACAATCAATCGAAAGTTTGTGAATTTAAACAACTTTTAAAAGTTAAAGGTGGTGAATCAATTAATGAATCAATGATTTCAGTACCAATTGAAATTGAATTCAATACATCAAGTAAATCTGATGGTTTAATCGAAAAAGCTTTTGCATTTTATTATCCACCATCAAATACTGCTACAAACTCTTCAATGTTACCACCATTATTGGTAAAATCACATGGTGGTCCAACTGATAGAGCATATTCTGTGCTAAATTTTGAATATCAATATTGGACAAGTAGAGGATTTGCTATATTAGATGTAAACTATAGAGGATCAAGTGGGTTTGGTAAAAGGTATAGAAAACTTTTAAATAGAAACTGGGGTCTTTATGATAATGCTGATTTGGTAAATGGAGCATTGCATATCGTTAATATGGGATTGGCTCATAGAGATAAACTATTTATTGATGGTGGATCAGCAGGTGGTTATGCAACCTTGTGTAGTTTAACATTTTATGATATTTTTAAAGGTGGTTGTTCCTATTATGGAGTAGCGGATTTGGAAACACTTTTCAAAGAAACTCATAAATTTGAAAGTAGATATCAAGATATACTCATCACTGAAATGAAGCTTGATGAACCAAATGGTGAGTGGAAAAGAATTTATAGAGATAGATCACCAATTTATCATTTGGATCTATTAAAATCACCAATTGCTCTATTCCATGGATTAGAAGATCATGTAGTACCTTACAATCAATCTGTATTTATGTATGATCATCTAAAATCTAAAGGTTTACCATCAATTATAGAATTGTTCACTGGTGAAGGTCATGGTTTCCTCTCAAAAGATAATATCATAAAATGTTTAGAATATGAATATATCTTTTTTTGTAAATTATTAAACCAATTACCAATTGGTATAAAATATCATAATAATAATACAATTTTATCATAAATCAAAAAATAAAAAAAAAAAAAAAGAGAAATTAATTAAAATAAATTAATAATTATAATTTTAACTAATTGTTTTTATTCCTTTTTGTTATATGATAACAATAATTCTAAAGTTTGAGGTTTCTTTTTCATTTTTAAGATTCTAATATCAACACCTCCAAAACCAGGATTTAAATGGGCAGTTTTAATCTCTTCAATTTCGAAATAATTATGCACTTTACTTAAAAATATTGATTCTGCAGACATTTGTCTATTTTCATAACCTAAATAAATAACAGTATCAGCTGGTTCAAGTAATGCTGATGCAAATAAATAATCCTCACTTTTTGGATCTTCATCATCTTCCTTTTTCTTTTTAATTGATTTCTTTTTCTTTTTCTTTTCTTTTGATTCTGAAATTACCCTTGTATCTTTTGGTTTAATTATAGATTCATCATTTGTCTCTGTTGATGTATTAGTTGATTTGTTTATTGTAGTTGTAGTAGTTGTAGTTGTAGTTGTAGTTGTAGTAGAAGTGGTGGTAGTTGTATTATTATTATCATTATTATTATTATTTTCATTACTATTATTATCTTGATCATTATCTTCATTATCTTCACTATCATCTTTTTCGCCTAATTTTAATTTCTCTAATAGTTCTTGTGGGATTTCACCATTATTTGCATCGATTTGCTCGATGATATCACTATATTTACTTTTTGGTTTTGGGTGAAATGAAGATAAATCTAACAATGATTTTAAGAGTAAATCAATGCAATGATCTTCATAGATTAAATCTGAACCAATGATCATATCATAGGGTGCTTTAAATTCAGAGTTTGATAAATCATCACCCCACCATAACTCTGAAACTTTGGTTTTACTTAAATCTGTTAAATTATTTTTAACATTAAAATCTAAAATATTGTGCATTGATTTTTGTTCTGTAATTGTAATATTTGCTCCCATTTTCGATAAAACAATACCTGTTAATCCAACACCACCACCTAATTCTATAATTCTCTTTCCTTTTAATCCTTCTCTACCAATAACAATTTCAAAGAATTTTGACATTACAATTGCCTTTTAAAAAAAATAATAAATAAAAAAAAACCATTAGAATTATTAAAACTAATAATAATAATAATAATAATAATAATAGATATTTTAAAAAAAAAATTACAGTGTCCCAAAGAGTTGCATTTATTTTAACATCACCAAGCTCTGATTGTTTAATAGTTAAGGTTTCAAATTCAAATGGATATAAAAATGGTTGAGTAAATCGCTCGACATAATCCCAAGAACGTGGTAAATGAATAGTTTGACTGATCTCTAACTTCTTTTTATGTTGCTCTTGTTTATTATATGATCTTCTACCCATCTTTTTTTATTTGTTTTCAAACTTTGGTAAAAAAAATATTTGAATGTTGGACTATTTTTTTAACGTAAAAATAAATTTTCATTTTTTTTTTTTTTTTTCCCAAATTTTATTTTTTATTTTTAATTTTTTATTTAATTTTTTTTAAAAAAACAATCATATGTAATTAAACAAAGAAATTATGTAGGTATTTTAAAAAATAATATTTTAAAGGTAAAATCCAACAAAAAAATTATTTTGGTTCAAAGTTCGATGATTTCACCAAAAAATGTTTTCCAGAAAAACCTTTTTTTTCTCAATTTGTTTGGAAATGGATGGTTTTTTTTTTTTTTTTTAATGTATATATTTATTTTGTATATTTTATTTTATATTTAATGATGTATTTTATAATTATTATTATTATTATTTTATTATTTTCAATATATATTTACATGGAATTGAATTAGTTTTTTTTTTTTTTTTTAATAAGAGAGTGAATCAAAAAGTGAAAAAGATTTCTTTGGTACTTCAGTTTGTTTACAGGTCTTTTGTAAATCTACAAATTTAGAGAAACATTTGGATAGACCTCTTTCTTGGCATTGGACGAGATTAGTGAGGTATTGATTCCAACAGATTTCAGATTTTAATTTAGCGATTGATGTATCCTTTAAAATACGACACTCCAAACCAGATGGACCACTTGGACAATTGACAAACATCATACATGGAGCAAATCTTGATACTGATGTTGCAGAAGCATCTAAAATACTTTTGGTATTTCTAATTTCAACAACTGTTCTATCTTCTTTTTCTTTCTTCTCTTTCTTCTCTTTCTTTTCTTTTGATTCATCATCGTCATGTTTCTTTTCCTTTTTATCCTTTTTATCTTTTTTATCTTTTTTGTCTTTTTTATCTTTTTTATCTTTCTTATCTCCCTTATCTTTTTTATCCTTTTTATCTTTTTTATCTTTTGTACCTTTTTGTTCTTTTTTGAGAGCTTTCTTTTCCTTTTTCAATTGTTTCTTTTCTTTTTTAGATAATTCTTTGGTTTCTTTTTTATCCAATGGCTCCAATGTACTGAATGCCATTGCAGAGAGGTTTACAAACATTTTGGCAAAGAAAGCACAATTGTCCATTAAAGTTTGTTTATCAGTAGTTTTAAATGGTGTATTCTCTGGTACAATGTATTTGGAATATAATTTAATTGTATCTGCATTATCAGCTAATGAAATAACTGGTGGTACAACAGTTGTTGGTGTTGATTCTGATTCTGTCATTTCTTTTTTTTTTTTTTTTTTTTTTGAATAATAAAATTATATTTTTTTTTTTTTTTATAAAAAGCAAAACTAAATTTTTTTATTGTGATTGGAATTTATTGTGAAAATAATAAAAAAAAAAAAAAAAAAAAAAAAAAATTTATAATTTTTTTTCTCCACCTTGTTGTTCATTTAAATTTAATAAAAAAAAAAAAATTAAAAAAAAATTAAATTTAAATCAAAAAAATCAATTGCTTTTTTTTAACAATATTTGCAGAAATTCTGAAATAGATAATAATATCAAACAAATTTTATTTTTTTTTATTTTATTTTTTTTATTTTAAAATAAAACATTTTTCTTTCTTATTTTAGTCATTTAAATAAAAATATTTATTAAAATTATTATTAAAAAGAGAATATTAAATGAATCTAAATAATTTTGAATTGAAGTTCCCAAAGAAGAAGAATTATTATTATCATCATTATCACCACTATTTTGATTAGATTTTTCATACCATTTATTATTAATAATTAAAGAACAAGTTGGATGTTGAAAATCAGGTATTGGTTGTTTGAAACAATTGAAATTTGAAACATAAAATAAATCCAAATAGTCGGTGGAGACATAGGTAAATTCGTTCAAGTTTGGTAATGTTAAACCAAATATTTCGTTTATATAGTTTTCAGAATCGAAAACTGCTGCACGACCATTCAAAGGTTGGAATAATTGATTCAATGGTTTACCACGAACATTTACAAATTGACAATGTGACATTAACTTTTCGAAATAGTCATTACATATTGCAATTGATTTACCTTTTGAAATATCCTTTTCAATATAATGAATAGTATTATCACCACCTGGTCCAAATCCATTACCACCACCACCACCATAACTGGTATCAATTGTTGGATGTTTAAAGGTTGATGATTTTATATAGAATAAAGGTTCATGATTAGGATCACTTTCAATTCTATAGAGTAAATCATCGTGAAAATCTCTTAGAATAGTTCTATGATCTTGTGAACATTTAAAACATTGTAGTTGTTGTAATTGTGATAAACAAATCTTTACACTTTCACGTGAATCTATAACATCCAATTCATTGGATAATGTTTCTAGATCGGGTGTATTTCCATTATCTTCAACTATTTTAAATCCACCACCTAATGATGAATTGGTTCTACAATCAAATAATCCACCAAATATACTAGTATTTAATCTTTCACTCGTTATATAATCCATTGTAGATTTAAATTGATCACTATTAATTTTTAAACAACAACTTAATGAATTTTTATCTGATATATCTGTACAATTATTCGGAAAATATGACTATTTATTTTTTAAAAAAATAAATAAATAAATGTTTTAAATTAATAGAAATAATAAAATTAGAGAGAAAAAAAATAAATAAAAAAATAAAAAAAACATACAACTGAATTTTCGATTAAAGTTGAAACTGGTTCATAAAAATATTGATTGTTTTTTAAATAATATGAAGAATCACTTAAATTACCATAACATATGAATGGTATATCCTCTATATTTGTAGGTATTTCCATATGTCCAAAATCACTATTACTATTACTATTTATCTCAGTTGTTGATAAAGATATTGATGACTTTACTGAAATTGATATAAAATAAATAATTAAAAATAGTTTGGTTTTATTTTTTAATATATACATTTTTCGGTTTTATTTATTTTATTTTTTTTTTATTTTTTTTTTTTTTTTAATACAACATGTAAATCATTATTTTTTTTTTATTTTTTTTTATTTTTTTTTTATTCAAACTCGGTTTAATCTATAAATGGTGAATTTAGTGATTGTGGTGAATTTAGTGTAAAATTTGGTACACAATACCGAATTTGTGTGAAAATAAAAATAAAAAAACTAAAAAAAAAAATAAAAAAACAAAAATTGAAACAATTCAAAATTAAATTAAAAAAAAATAATTTTAGATGTAACCACAAAAAAAAAAAAGTGTCGAGAAAATTCAAGACATTGGATATTTTTGTATAATATTATCAAATATTTCGATTCACATTTTTTTATGAAAAAAAAATATAAAAAATAAAAAATTAAAAAATTATTAATAATAATAATAATAATAAAAATAAAATAATAATAATAACAGTAATAATAATAGATAGCTTAATTTAAAATAAAATTTATTTGAAAAAAAAAAAAATAAAAATAAAAATAAAAATAAATAATAAATCTTTTTAAGTAAAAAAAAAAACAACAAAAAAAATGAAAATTTTTTTTTTTTAAAAAAACGAAACTTTTTTTTTTTTTTTTTGAATATTTTCATTGGTGTGTCGTTCTTTCGATTATTCATTATTAAAAAAAAGAAAAAAAAATGTCAAAAAGATCAACCATTAGCAAACCAGATGCACCAATTTCTTTAGAAACATTATCTAAAACCTCAAGAAGAGATAGTACAATTGATTTAAAATCAATTTTAAAATTACAACAAAGTACACCAAAAAGAAAGAGAGCACCAACCAAAAAAGTAGAAACTCCAGCACCAGCTGAAAAAACACAATTACCACAACCATCACCATTATCGTCAGAAAAAACCGATGAAACCAAAGAACAACCAACTACACCAAAAACCAAAACCACAACACCACAAAAACCAACACCAAAATCAGAATCAAAACCAACACCAAAACCTGTAACCCCATCATCAAACAAAAAATCAACACCATCCTCATCAAACAAATCCACTAATGAAAAGATTACTACACCAACTAAAGGTGATAATGTAGCAACATCATATCCATTAACACCAGTTTCAAGTGAAGAGGGTAAATTCGATTCAACACCAATTAAAATTCAAACTGATTCACCAATTGGAAAGGATACAAAAAATAACAATAATAGTAATAGTAATAATAAAAGATCAATTCAAGAAACAGATGATATTATCAATAAAACACCAATTCACAATTCAAAGAAAATTAAACCAGATACACCATTCCCAAATGAATTAAAATCAAAATCAAACTCAAACTTTGAATTTAGAGTACCAGATATTAAACCAACTAAAACTTCAAGTAATTTATCAAAAGTTTTAAATAAACTTGATACAACAGTATTACCACCACCTTCATCTTTACCATCTACTACCAAAACTACAACCACCAAGGAAAAAACACCAACAAAAGATGTACAAACCATTAAAGAACAAACACCAACCAAAGAGAAAACACCAGTTAAACAAACACCAACCAAAGATAATAAAGAAAAAACACCAGTTAAACAAACACCAGTTAAACAAACACCAACTAAACAAACACCAGTTAAAGAAACTCCAACTAAAGAAACACTAGTTAAACAAACACCAGTTAAGGAAACACCAGCTAAACAAACACCAATTAAACAAACACCAATTAAAGAAAAAACACCAGCTAAAGAAACACCGGTTAAAGAAACACCAATTAAAGAAAAAACACCAGTTAAACCAACCCCTGTCAAAGAAGCACCAATTAAAGCAACCTCAATTAAAGAAACAACACCAATTAAAGAAAAAACACCAATTAATCATGCTCCAGCTAATCAAATACCAACTAAACAAACGCCAATCAAACAAACAACTTTAGCTAAACAAACACCAACTAAAGAAAAGACACCAATTAAATCAACTCCATCCAAAAAAACTCCATCAAAATTGCCAAATAAAGAGATTAAATCAGAGGATGAGAGTGAAGAAGATGGCGAGGAATTAGATGAATCATATGATGAATTAAACTCAAGTGAAAAAGGCGAGGATGAAGGAGAGGTTGAGGGTGAGGAAGAGGAATTGGAGGATGAAGAAGGTGATCAAGTCGATGAAGAAGAAGAAAATGAGGATGAAGAAGAATTAGAGGGTGAGGATGTTGAAGCTGAAGAGGAATTAGTAGATGATAAGGATGAAGAAGATGATGATGATGAAGACCAAGAAATGGAAGATGAAGATGATGAAGAAGAAGATGATGAAGACCAAGAAATGGAAGATGAAGATGATCAAGAAGATGAAGATGAAAATACAATTAAGGAACTTGATATTAACTTTTTAAAAGCTGTAAATAGTAATAAGTAAGTGGCATGTGATTACATTAAATAATTTTGCACTGAAAAAATCATTTTAAATTCACTTTAAACTAATACATAATCATTATTACTACCTGTATCTATTATTTTTAAAAATAATTAACAATAGAGATTCAATTAAAAAGAGTCAATTAGAAAATAAAAGAAAAATAGAAGAACAACTTTTGGAAAAACAATTAAAAGAAAAGAGAGATAGAATTAAAAAGAAAAGAGAGGAAAGAAGAGCCAAAGAAAATCCATCATTTATTAAAGCAGTATCAATTGGAAGTGTTGATGAATATATCTTTAATTTAACAAAATCATTTAAACAACAAAAAGAAATTGAAAGAAAAGAGAAAGAAGAAAAAGTTTTATCTTCCTCAAGTAAAAAAGTTAGAGAATTCAAGAAATTTAAAGCAATCACCCGTGGTAGTCGTCAAAAAGTTTCAAAAACTTCATTTTTAAATAGAAAATAAATTAAAAATCAAATAAATTAATTCATTGGAAAAAAAAAATATATATAAATAAAAAAAAAACAAATTTAAAAAAAAAAATAGAAATAAAAAAAAGATAATTATTATTATTGTTACCATAAATATATATATATATATATATATATATATTCACATTTTTTATTTTACTTTATTAATTCTCTTTTTAATAGATTGAACTTTTTCTTTTTCTTTTCCATTTTCTTCCTCTTCCTCTTCCTCTTCCTCTTCGTCATCATCGTCACTATAATTATTATTATTATTTTGAGCACCGTTTACTTTTTTATTACTTATTATACCATTATCAGCTAACCATTTATTTATTGAGTTTTTAGTGTCAGTGATTTGATCAGGGAAGAAATAACAAGTTTCAGTTACACCAATTTTAAGTCCATCAGAATAATCGATTGCCAATTTATATAATGGTTTCTTTTCTTCTTTAATATGTTGAACTATTGCACCATTAATTTGATCCAATTCCAATATCATTTTTCTACCGGGTTGCATAGTTATTACATCTATTATATTTCTATACTCCATTATCATCTTTCTCTTTTTAATATTGAATTCAATATGATACTCTTCATGAATACCCAATAGTCCAATCAAGATAAAAGTAACAACGAATACAACCTTTGAAACTTTTATGAAAAGTTCATCACTAGTATGAAGTATTGATGGTAAAAACCCAATTGATGCAATTGCTAATCCCATTGACCATTCCTTTAATCTATTACTATGAATTATTATTAATTCATTTGATGTTGTTTTAATGATTTTCATTCTTTTTGTTTTATTTTTTTGAATTATTAATATTTATAAAAAAAAAAAAAAAAAAAAAGTTTTTGATGTGTGGTTACTTTTTTTTATTTTTTATTTTTTTATTTTAATGAGTGTGTGTGGACATAGAAATTAAAAATAAAAATTAAAAAAAATAAAAAAAAATATAAATAGAAGTGATTAAGAAAAACTTATTTATAAATAATAAAAAAATAAAAAAAACTTTTTTTTTTTTTTTGGTCAAAAAAAAAAAAAATTTTAAAAAGTTTATTATATAAATAATATTATTGCAATTATTTTTGGATATTAGTAGTTTTATTAATTTGAGAGGGATTAAGTGTTTGTTTTTTTTTTCTTTTTCTTTTTCTTTTTTTTTTTTCTTTTTCTTTTTCTTTTTTTTTTTTTTTTTTTTTTTTATTACCATTATCATTTTTATTTTTTTAATAATAATGATAATAATAATATTATTATAAATTATATAAATTATTAAATAATTTTTAAGAGTATCTGAATTCACTACCACCTCTTGAGGATCTAGTTCTACTACTACCACCATGGGAGTGACCACTGTGACCACTAAAACCACCACCTCCCATATCACCGAAACCAAATGGCATACCACCAAAACCGCCACCACCACCACCGAAACCGCCACCACCCATACCACCAAAGCCGCCACCACCCATACCGCCGAAACCGCCACCACCCATACCACCTTGATTAAAGAATTGTGAAAAGACACTATTGATATCAACGCCACCACCCATATCAGATGCATCGAATGGCATACCATTTTCATCTTGACCCATATCGTATTGACGTTTCTTTTTCTCATCACTTAAAATACCATATGCTTCACCGATATCTTTAAACATTTTTTCGGCTTGTGCTTTCTCTTCGTCTGGTAATTGATTATTCTTATCTGGATGATATTGTAATGCTAATTTTCTGTAGGCTTTCTTAATCTCTGTTTCGCCCGCTTCCTTTGAAACACCCAAGATCTTGTAATAATCCTTTCTCAATGATTTCTTGTAGGCAACTTTAGCTTCCTTAATGTTTCTATGTATTTCGCCATTCTCTGGATCTAAAGTTTGTGCTTTCTCATAATCTCTAACTGCATCTTCAAAGTTTTCTTGTTTCATATGACATTGTGCTCTTCTGATATATGCTTTACCGTAATTTGGATCAATTGTAACTGCACTTGTACAATCGTTAATTGCTTCACTTAATCTATTTAACTAAAAAAATTATAAAATTGAAAAAAAGTTAGACAATCAATCTCAAACTAAAACATTTCATGACCAAATTCTTTTTAAAGGAATGTGTACTTACATGAACTAATGCAGCTGCTCTATTTGAATAGAGTTGAGAATTTATAGTTTCTAATTTTGGATCGATTGAAAGAGCTTCACTGAATGAATCATAAGCAGCTTGATAATTTTTAGATTGGAAATATTCGTTACCTTCTTTCTTTTTTGCTTCTATACTTCTTAATCTCTTTAATGCTACTCTGCTCTCTGAATAATCTGGATCATATGTTAATGAATTTTGGAAATGTTGGGTAGCTGCTGTGAAATTGTTTTGATAATATAATGATAAACCTCTAACAAATAAATATTCAGGATTTCTTGAATCTTCTTGTAATAATGTACTATTTTAAAATATAAAAAAATAATAAAATTAATATATGTAAATGAGAATATATATATATTTTTACATACGTCATTAAATTTGAAGCTTGTGGATATTGTTTTAGTTCTATTAACACTCTTGCTTTTAAAACTTGAAGTTGTGTATTATATTTTGATTGTGAAAGTGCATTTTCAATTTGATTTAAACTTGATGATGGATTTTTCAATGCTTTTTCTTTGGTAAGTGATGAAATGATTTTGTGTAATGATTCGAGTTGATTTTTCTCTTGTAATAACTCATTGTTTCTTGGATCAAATGCTAAACCACGTACGATAATTGATGCTGCTTGGTCATATTGTGCTAATTGTGTGTATGCTTTTGATGCTCTTGTATATCCTTTTATGAAACTTCTATCTAATTCAATTGCTTTTAATGAATCGTTGATTGAATCTCGTAATGATGATTTTGTAGAAATTGCTAAATATGCTGCTGCTCTATTACCATAATAAGTTGCGATTGTGCCATTTGATAACTCTGAAAAAAAAAAAAAAAAAGTATTTTTTATTATTAATAAAAGTGTTAACAAAAAATATATAAAAAAAATTTAAAAAAAAGGGACAAAAATAAAAAAAAAATAAAATAAAAAACTTACCAATTGCATCTGTATAACATCTAATCGCATCCATATATTGAGACTGTTTAAAGTAGTTATTACCTTGAACTTTACATTCTTCGTGATCCATTTTTAATTTATTATTATTATTATTATTATTATTATTATTATTCTTTGTGTTGTTTCTTTCTTTTTTAAAGTGTCGTTTGTTTTATTTTTTTTTTAAAAAATTTTTAAAAAAATTTTGTATTTTTTTATTTTTTTTTATTTTTTTATTTTTTTTTTTTTTTTGTGGTTGTGGTTATTTATAAATACTTTAAACAAAATTAAAGTTATGTATAAAATAAATATTGTATTTAATTGCGGGAGTTTTTTTAAAAAAAAAAAAAAGAAAAAGAAAATAAAAAAGAAAGAAAATGAAATGCAATAAAATAAAAAATAAAAATAAAAATAAAAAAAAAAAAAAAAAAATGAAAAAAATAAAAAATTCTTGCAGATGGAAAAAAAAAAAAAAAAAAAAAGAAAATTTTGGAAAGGAACCTTTTGACTACTTTGATATTTTATATAACTTAATGTTATTCAATTTTATTAAATTTGGTACCAATAGATAGATAACTTCATTTTGTACATTTACATATATTTTTTAAAGTAATTTAGTTTGAATAAAACAATAATATTTTGTTTATAAATTTTATATGTTTTTTTATACATTCTCCCCAACCCCTCCAACCAATTCCCAACGAAAATAAATTGAAATTTTAATAAAAACTAGAAGAAATTCAAATTAAATTTCATTTTCCCTAAAAAAAAAAAAAAACAATTATATAAATTTAATAAATTCTTTTTTTTTTTTTTTTATTTTTGTTAAAAATTAGAAATGCCTTAAAAAAAAAAAAAAAATTCAAGCCCAACTTCTTTTATAAGGCGATAAATTTATTTAAGTAAAAAAAAAAAAGGAAAAAAAAATAAAAAATATAAAAAAAAATAAAATAAAATAAAATAAAAATTAATCATTTAAAAAAATTAAATAATATTAAATAAAAATAAAAAAAACATTTTTTTTTAACCTTTTTATTTCTTTATTATTTTTTTTTATTTTTTACCATTCCATTTTGTTTCTGAAATGAATTTGGGAAAAAATCAATAATGTCCATATTTAATTAAATTTGTCTTTAAGACAATTGAGTTGAAAAATTTTATAAAAAAAAAACAAAATAAATAAAAAAAAAAAAATATATTCAACATTTCATTTTGTATTTCAATTATTATAATAAAACAAATATATATTAAAAAAAAAAAAAAAAAAAAAAAAAATAATAATAAAAAAAAAAAATAAAAATAAAAAAAAAAAAAAGAAAAAGTTTAACTAAGAATCTAACACTTTAAGTAAGGAACATTTTAATTTATAACTGTATATTGGTATTGCTATAATATAGCAATTGAGACAAATTTTTTTTTTTTTTTTTTCGTTTTTCGTTTGGTTTTGTTTTTTTTTTTCTTTTTCATAATTTTTTAAATTTTTTTTTTAAATTTTTTTTTTTTTTTTTCAATTTTGATTTATCTTTATCTTACTTTTTTACCATACAATTCAAACTTTTGTATAGTTTTTTATAATTTTAAAGAAAAAAATAAAAGATGTCAGCTGTTGATGATCAACAAAATGCAGATAAGCAAGTTGAACAATGGAAAATCAAAAAATTAATTAAAAACTTAGAAGCTGCCAGAGGGTATGTTTTAATATAATTTTTTTTTTTAAAAAAAAAGAAAAAACAAATAAAAAAAAAAATAAAGAAAGAAAAAAAAGAAAGAAAAAAAAAATAAAAATAAAGAAACAGATTATAATTTTTTGTTTTTTTTATTGTGTACATATACTTATTTTTTATATTTTTTTTTTAAAAAAAGTAATGGTACATCTATGATTTCATTAATTATTCGTCCAGGTGATCAAATTGCAAAAGTTAATAAAATGTTAGCAGAAGAGTATGGTACAGCATCAAATATTAAATCAAGAGTTAATAGATTATCAGTATTAGGTGCAATTACCTCAGCACAACAAAGATTAAAGTTATACAGTAAAGTACCAAACAATGGTTTAGTCATTTACTGTGGTACAATGGTAACAGATGAGGGTAAGGAGAAACCAGTACGTATCGATATTGAACCATTCAAACCAATCAACACTTCACTCTATTTGTGTGATAACAAATTCCATACAGCACCATTGGGTGAATTGTTAGAGAGTGATGAGAAGTTTGGTTTTATCGTTGTCGATGGTAATGGTGCACTCTTTGGTTTATTATGTGGTTCAACCAGAACCGTTCTCCACAAGATCACAGTCGATCTTCCAAAGAAACACGGTCGTGGTGGTCAATCCGCTCTTCGTTTCGCTCGTCTTCGTATGGAAAAACGTCACAATTACGTTCGTAAGGTATCAGAGTTGGCCACACAATTCTACGTCACCAATGATAAACCAAACGTTTCTGGTTTGATTTTAGCTGGTTCCGCCGATTTCAAGACTGAACTTGGTACCTCTGATATGTTTGATCAACGTCTTCGTGAGAAGATCATCAAGATTGTCGATGTATCCTATGGTGGTGATAATGGTTTCAATCAAGCTATCGAGTTATCTGGTGAAGTTCTTTCCTCAGTCAAATTCATTCAAGAGAAGAAATTGATCTCTCAATTCTTTGAAGAGATTGCTCAAGACACTGGTAAATATTGTTTCGGTATCACTGATACTTTGAAGGCCTTAGATTTGGGTGCTGCTCATACTTTGATCGTTTGGGAGTCATTAGAGACCATTCGTTACTTACTTCGTTTACCAACCGGTGAAGAGAAAGTCATCTTCTTGAATAAAGATCAAAATAAAGATGCCTCTATCTTTAAAGATAAAGAAACCGGTCTTGACTTTGAGGTCGTCGAAGAGATGCCAATCGTAGAGTGGTTTGCCAACAACTACAAAAACTTTGGTGCTACTCTCGAATTCGTCACCAACAAATCACAAGAAGGCTCCCAATTCTGTAAAGGTTTTGGTGGTTTGGGTGGTTTACTCCGTTATCAAGTCGATTTCGCTCAACTCAATGACCTCGACAATCCAGAAGAGAATGAATACGATGACAGTGATTCAGACTTTTGACCAATTGAAACAACCAGCAACAGAAATGGTACTGGTTTGGTCTCCACTTTTAAAGTTGCCCCTTCCTTCTCTGCCATTCAACAACAACAACAACAAAAAATTCAAAAATCACTATCACCTCAAACAACATTAATATCACCAACAATATCAACAACATCAACAATAATTAAAAAAAATACAACAACTACAACTGATACAAACAAACCATTACAAAACAATTCCATTAATAACAAAAACAGTTTAATCAATGAATCATCTCCTCTTTTGACATATAGTACAAATGTAAATTCTAATGAATTATTTGTATCATGTGAAAAGTTATTCAACAACAATTTTCATCATCAAAATGAAGATGATACTGTTGTTTCATTGACTCAAACTGAAAGAGTAAAGATACAAAAGAAGTTAGGGGCTTAAACCATTCTCTAAAATTAAATTAAATAAAAATGGCCTTGTTTTGTTATTAGTTGTCACCTAAAAATATATTTTTATCTTTTTTTTTCTAATTTTGTTTTTTTTTAACTTCATTTATTATTATTATTATTTTTTTTTTTTATTTGTTAATTTACTTATAAATTATTGTATAATACATATAATTCAATGTTTTATTGTTATTGTTAAAAGTTTTTTTTCTTTTTAGTTAAAAATCAGAATCACCTTCATTGTCTGAGCTTTCTTCTGCCTGTCTTTCCATTTCTTCTTTGATAGTTTTGGCGACCTCAGCAATCTTTTCCGTTTCGGCTTTATTTAAATCTGGATGGAATCTCATAGCTTTAAGGGAGTCATTGTGGATCTTTAAGCAAATATCAATTCTATTGGAGAAAGCATGTAATGGTTCTTGTGTAGAGTAAGCGTCAGTGTTCTCTCTACTTTGGAGGTAACCACCTTCATAATTTATAGTTGCATCAATAACACCATCTTTAATAGTCTTTGCAATGATGAACATGATATCTTGAGTGGTACCATCAAACTTTAATTTTGTACAAATATCATTGAAAGAGATTCTAGAATAGGCGGTATTCAATTTCTTGAGACCAGCTTTGATAACGTTTGAACGTAATCTTTGAACGAGGGTATAGGTTTGATCAGATTTGAAAACATTTGAATTTTGTTCCAAAGCTTGATTGAAAGAACCCAAATCACCAACTCTAACAGCTTCGGTTAAGTGGAAGTATGGTTTGAGTGCAGTTTTTAATTGTTTTTGCGAGAAGGTATTTCTTTCTGGAATTTCACCCATCAATAATTGAACGATCGATAGGAGTTTATAAACGGTTCTTCTGAAACCACCAGCAGTATTTTGTGGTGCTTTTCTGATTGCTTGTGTGAGGAATTTAAATGATTCAGCATACTCCAATTGAATGGCTCTAATTCTACCTTGATAGTAGAAATAACGTGCAAATTGATTACTTGATGCAGTTTCTGGGAACTGTGTATTTGTCAATAATTTATCTGCTTGATCAAATAAATTGTATTCTAAATAATTTCTTAATAATAAATTAATAATTGTTGCTTGACCTTCATCATTATGTCTTAAAGTTGCTGTACGAAGTGCTGATATTAATGTTCTTTGAAAAAAAAAATGTATTAATAAGTTTTTTAATTTTAATTTATTATGGTTTTTTTCAAATTATTAAAAAAAAAAAAAAAAATACATACGATCTAACCTCTTGAAGATTATTTGTCATTTCATAAGATAAACTGTAATAGAAGAAAATTTTTGATGACAATGGGTAAAGTGTAATTCTAGTATTTGATTGAACAGTCTCCATGAGAGCTGATGAACATTTGGTTGCATCCTCATATCTTTTTTGATCAATTAAATGTATCAATACTAAAAGGTGAATATAACTTTCAACCTCAATATTCATATGTGATGATGGTGTAGTTTCTTTCTCTGTTGTTTGTGAAGTTGAATCAATATCCATTGAACTGCCATCAGACTATATAAATATATTTTATTATTATTATTATTATTATTATTATTATTATTATTATTATTATTATTATTATTATTATTATTATTATTATTATTATTATTATTATTATTATTATTATTATTATTATTATTATTATTATTATTATTATTATTATTATTATTATTATTATTATTATTATTATTATTATTATTATTATTATTATTTTTTTAGAAAGTGGGGGTATTTTTTAAAAAAAAAAAAAAAAAAAAAATTAAAAATGTTAACACAAACAATACACTCAAAAAATAATAATTTGTGATTATTAATTAATGACATTATTTTTAAATAAATTTACCTTTATAAATGATAATAAAAAGTTTTTCTTTGTAGAATGATTTGGATGAGCAAATGCAAAATTAACAGTTTGATTTAAAACTTTATAGTTTAATTTCTTTCTAATTGATTGTATATGTCTAAGTACACTAATAATAAATCTCATTTCTTTTGTATCTACACCTTTATCAATTAATCCAATATTTTTTTTTATATCTATATTATTGATTTTATAAATTATTTTTATTAATATATTTAATTTTAATTTAATAAATTATTATTATTGTTGTTGTTATTTAAATTAAACTAAAAAAATTTAAAATAACATACCAGCACAAGTTAATAATGAAGCTTCATTAGCCTTTTGAACTGGATCTACTTCTTCAACAACTGAAGGTTTAGATGCATCAGACATTTCAATATCAGCCATTTTTTAATATTATATGTATAAATATATATGTGATTATATAAAAAATGAAAATAAAAATAAAAATAAAAAAATAATAAAATAAAGAAAAACAATAAAAGAAAAAATTTATATAAATGAAAATTTTTTTTAATTTTTTTTTGTGAAGTTGAGCAAAAAAAAAAAAAAAAAAAAAAAAAAAAAAAAATTAAATAAAAAAAAAAAAAATTAAAAAAAATGAAATTAAAATAAATTAAAATGTGAAGTACACCATTTTTTTTTTTTTTTTTTTTTTTTTGATCATTTTAAAAATTCATCATGGAGTAATGCAACTATAATTAATAATGAATATTGATGATCTCATCCATATAGTTTTTTTTAATTATTATTATTTTTTTTTAATAATTATATTACTATTTTTTTTTATATTTTTTTTTTTAATTTAATATTTTTATGTTTTTTTTTTTTATTTTTATACTTTTGGAGTGAAATAAATTTGAAACACACATTTTAATTTCAGAATTATTAAATTAAAATATAAAAAAAAAAAAAAAAGACTCCCATTTAATCAGATAGTTTTGAAAAAAAAAAAAAAAAAAAAAAATAAAAAAAAAAAATATCTCATTTAATCAAGCAGTTTTAAAAATAATAAAAAAAAATAATTTTAATTTTTTTTTTTTTTTTTTTTTTTTTTTTTTTTATTTTCTTCACAAAACCCAAAAAAACCATACACAAAAAATAAAACTATAAAATAAAGAATAAAAAATGAATGGTAATAATAAAAATGATAATATAACATATAAATATTTAGAACCAGATAAACTTGATAATGGACTAGATTGTTCAATTTGTTTAGAAGTATTGGTTGATCCAGTTGTTGAGAATCAATGTGGTCAAATGTTTTGTAGAGAATGTATAACACATGCAATCAATGTTAAACCAATCTGTCCATTATGTAATCAAAAAGCATCTATTGGAGTTGTTGCAAAGTATATCTCTAATATATTGAATGAAACATTAGTGACATGTACAATTTGTAATGATGGATGTTCAATCAAGAGAGGTGAATATAAATCTATACATTTAGAGAAACAATGTAAATCACAACTTTGCGATGGATGTGGATTTAAATTTACAAAGGATCAATTTAATCATCATATAAATTTCGATTGTTCAATGGCAATAGTTAATTGCAGTGGTCATGATGTTCTTTGTCAATTCAAAGCTACAAAGTCTGAAGTATCAATACATGAGATCAATTGTTATCATTTAGCTCTAAGATCAGTTCTAGCTGATTTAGTTAAATCAAATAAAGAAAAGGATGAAAAAATCAAGAAATTAGAGAATCAATTATTATTTCAACAAAATAATAATGGTGGCGGTAGTGATTTTTTACTTCAACAACAAATGAAAAACCAACAATTTCAATTATTACAACAACAAAACCATATGGAACAACAAAATCAACAAGAGGTTCAACAACAATATTTCCTTCAACAACAACAATTATTACAACAACAAAGACAACAACAACTACAACAATTAAATTCTTTTCAAAATGGAATGTATAGACCATAAACAGTATCATTATAATGATACTGTTTATTTATAAGTTAATTCTCTCTTTTTCATTATTGTATTCTATAAATAAAAGATTTCATATATTATGAACCTTAAATTAATCATTTAATAATAAAGTTTTTAATTGTAAAGTTTTTTTTTTTTTTTTAAAAAATAAACAAATTTATGATATATAGAATCAATATGGTTTAAAATTTCTTGTTTTAAATGATTTAATAAGTTGGAATCATTAATGATCAATAATATGAATTGATTTTATTTTTAATACTTGTAAAATTGATTTTGGTAATGGAAAATATTTTTATATCACCAATAATAAAGTAATGTATAAAAACATCAAATGAAAAAGATGGTTTTTTTTTATTTTATCTTAAAAACTTAAATTTCAAGATATGATTGAAAGAGTTTGAGGTTTCTGGAAGTTTATAAATTTCTATAGGTTTTCAAACGATATCAATTTTATCAATTTTAGATGCTTTATAATTACTATATTCACCTAATTTGAAACAATTAAAGATATCAACAATTAGTTTAAATAAAGATTTGACCCTAGTTTCTGGTTGTAAAAACGATTATAGAGGCTAATATTTTAATGATTGGTGCTTGTGTGATTTAATGAAACAGGGGATTACCATTTTGAAGATTAATAAAAAATTTTTATTCGACATTCTTCATTAAAGGACCAGAAAAATTTATTGTTGACGCTGGTGAATTGAACATAAATAATGTAGTTAATTTTATTAAAAAGTGATTACTTGGATCTAAACTATAGGTATCCAATATTTTATAGACTTGAGTTAAATGTTTAAAAAATAAATCAACTCTTCCGATTTCTAAAAAGAAAATTAAATCTAAATTAAAGGTAAGTGAAAGAATATCTTCAGCTTGTATTTTTTAGATTGGATAGGTGAAATAGAAAGATCATTAACCAATGAATTCAACACTTGATCTAATGAATTGATAAACGAGCCAATTTGATCTTTAGTGCCAAATAAAAATTGAAATGTATAAAATTTGTATTTAAATAATCTACAATATACTGATTCATTGTTTTCATTAAAATAGTTATTATTGATTGTCACATTTATTTATTTGAAATTTCTATGTTTTTTTTTTTGTTAACAATTTTTTGTTGCAACAAAAAAAAAAAAAAAATTTGTTAATAATTTTTTTTTTCAACAAAAAAAATAAAATCAAAAAAAAAAACCAAAAAAAAAACCAAAAAAAAATTCATAGATATTTTACTATTTATCTTCATTCATTGAAAAAAAAATTGATTTCTTCTTTTTTAAATATTTTAAAATTTTATCTAACACCATCTATATTAGTTCAAAAAAAAAAAAAAATAATAAAAAAAAAATAAAAAAAAAAGTTAAAACTTTTTTTTAATAATTTTTTATTTTTTTTTTCTTTATTTGGGTTTGTTAAATTGGAAATTAAATATAAAAAAAAAAAAGAAAAAAAATTTTTTTATTCCAAAAATTAACATATATATATAAATATAATATCAGATGTTAAAAAAAAAGAGCAAGAACTTTGGCAAGATTGTAATGGCAATAATTTAACATATAAAAATTTGTGTGTGGCCAGTTTTCTCAGTTTTTTTCTCATAATCATTTAGTAGGTTGAAACCAACTTTTTTTTTATTTTTTTTATTTTTATTTTTTTTTTTTTTTTTTTTTTTTTTTGCTGATTTTTTTTTGAGTGTAAAAATAATCTTTTATTTTTTTTATTTTTTTTATTTTTTTTAATTTTAGTATTTTTTTTTTGTATACATTTGTGTCTTTTTTTTTTTCCATTGTATATCTTTATTTTTTTCAATTTTTTTCCTTTCCTTTGTTTTCATATTGTATTACCAAAAAAAAACAAATAATAAAAAAATAAAAACAACAATAAAAGAAGGATGAATGATAAAATCTCAAAACTTGAAAGCTCAATTCTTCAATTAACTGAAGAACTTAAACAACTTGAAACAAAACAAGCTTTAAAAGAACTAGAAATTCGTACATTGGTTGATAATGCAATCAATTCACAAAATCCAGCTCAAGAAAGAGAATTAATCAATAAATTATTCACTGAATCTGTATTTATTTAATTTTTTTATTTTAAAATAATAACAATAACCAATAATAGTTATAGTAATAATAACAATAATTTTTTTTTTTAAAATTTTGTTTTGGAATTTTGAATATAATTTATTAAAAAATTTAGTTAATTGATTTAAAATTAAAAGCAGAAAAAGTACAAACATTAGAAAGATATAGACAAGAAATTATTACAAATTTATTAATTGAACAAAAACAACCTAATGATACAAGTATTATTAGTGCATGGGAACAATTAAAAATTTCATCATTTAGAATTAATCAAAAGAATAATAATACTACAAATGATAGTGATAGTAATCAAAACTATTCTAGTGTAATTTTAAATGGATCATTAACAGAGGATTCAACATCAACAACTATATCACCAGATTCTAATAAGAATAGG